>JAJOOF010007928.1:0-11628 GCA_029582545.1 Solanum lignicaule | reverse complement strand
AGAACATGGAAGGACCAAGATTCTATGTGCGTAGCGATGTTACTGGTGCAAAAAGGTTATATCAGGGTTCATATCATTCTCTCTTTGTGCAAATACTTCATTGCTCCAGAACTGGAGAATCTACCTTTTTGGATTTTATATATACTATTAGTTGTTGAAGTTGCTATGGAATTGTGGAGTTCGCGAATGCAACTTCTTCATGGTATGAGATGTATGTTGAGTTGTAAGAGAGAATTGATTTTGTAGTAGTGTTGGTTTATTTGATGCTACATTTTGTGTTTAGGGAATCCTTGTAACTCCGCATGTTAAATCAGCCAGTCCCAAGCCCGGACCAAGGAAGGAGGGAAGGTGTGTTAGTATGAAATTAGTTGTCTGTTCTTTTTAATTAATAGAAATGTCTTTGGAGTTACATATGACCATGGTGCCTCCCTAATCAGAGTGGGTCCCTTCTCTCTTGTTAAAACACTGTTAAGCGTGTATTTTGTTTCCATATTTGTTTTTTAATAATCCAGATGCTTATGTTCTTTGGTTATCCAACTGGTGAGGATCTCCATGGTTATGGACAAGACATGATAAGTGTATTCAAATTCAATCGTGTTCTTTTGATGGCCCTGTAAAGCACTCCTATTCTTTTCGTGATCTTGCTACTTACCTTCTCTGATTTCGTTTAGCCTGCCAGTTGATTTAGTTTGGTTGGATGAATGTCTGTAGGCCATGTGGTGGTAGTAAGAGGACGATAATTGGATACTTTGTAGTTTGGTTTTGGTGTGCATACCCTGTGGGCCATGTTTCTTGCCATTTTGGTGCTTGCATTGCAATCTAGATATTGGATATCACCAGGTAGTAAGAAAAAGGTGATTTGCAATCTTATCTTGTTTGACATCTCTAGTGATCTCTCCTGTGTGGTACGGGTTTCCACTTACCTGTTATGTTCTTTTTGTGCATGTAACCATGGGTTTTCCAATGCATGAACTTCAAGTTTTCTTCCTAATCAATGAGTCCCTTCTCTTTGTCAAAACTACGGTTATGTGGAAGTTCTGAACAATGATAATATTTTACACTAGTGTGTTGTACTCTGCTGCCATAATGTTTTTTAGTCTAGATGCTTTTTTTTTGGAGGATCCAAATGATGAGACCCCTGATTTTCATTACATCTGAGAAGTACCCAAACTCAATTTTAGATCTTCTTATGGCCCTAAGAGCTCCTCTACTTTGGTGTTCTTGCTGCTCTTATGCTTGTCATGCCTCTTGATTTTGTTTGTTTGGATGCATGTTCGTAGATCAACATGGTGATCGTGAGGGGATCAGATTTGGTAATTTCAAACTTTGGTTTCAGTGTGTCCTTTGGTTGTGCACCCTGTTCCTTCGCCATTTTGGTGCTTGCGCTTGCACTGTAATTTGGATATCACCAGGCACTGGCTAGGGAGTTATGCAATCTTGTCTTGCATCTCTCTACTGATCTCTCCTCTGTTTATTTTTGGAGATCTCTCCCCTATTGTTAATTTTATTTTTGGAACATGTGTATTATGTTCAGATATTCAATCATTTACGGAGTTTCTTCAGACTGTTGGCCATTGTGTAAATCGCACACTGTTTTTGCCATAAAACATTGCCATTTGAACAGTCAATTCATTGAATCTAGAACAGATCAAGTAAAAAACATGGCTCATCTTTTGTGTAACAAGTCATGTACACTCTTTATATTATTTATACCAACACAACTAGTTTTTGTTACCAGAGACGGTTGATGATTTTTGGATATTTACAGAATTTGGTAGGTCTGGATTTGTTGGTGCAGTTGTATCCGTTAGTTTTCTGATTTTGCTATGTAGGTATGGAGTATGAGCAGATCTGTGAGTTGCAGAAAAGAGTGTCTGCAGAATGCTTGGCCTCCTATGATGTGGAAGTGAGACCTGAAGGATGAGTTTATGGCGCAGGGAATCTCTTTCTGGGTTTTGCAATTTTATTTTGAAGTTTGAATTTGCTGTGAATTCTCACTTTTGTTTGTTTCTCGAGGCATCCAAGGACTTCCTGTTTAGGTTATGCCAATCTCTTTCTGGTTCTACCCGAGGTAATGATGGTAAAGGTATAGACCATGCAGTTTCCGTTGTTGGACATCAATAATCTTTGCAATGCTCTAAACCTCATCTCTGGTACCTGCAACAGATCATGTTTTCTTGCATCTTCTCCTCGGGAACACTATTCAGTAGAAGTTTCTGAGCCTTTCCTAGTATATGTTGCTCTCTATATTCCATGTTGTTAGGGGATTGACTCATTTCCCTCCCAAGTCTTCTGGTTTTCTTTATCTACCCATAAGCTTTAAATGGAGTACAGGTGCTAGAGTAGTGAAATTTTAATGTGTTATTTACCATAAGCAAGTATTAGTTGGCAGTGATGTTGTGTTATCCAACCAATTAGTTAGGTGGGTTCATGCAGCTAGCATGAGAAGGGATGAGATTAAGGAGTTTCTGAGAAGCGATCAGTTATAGTCTTTTACAATGGTTTTGATAGTGTTAGACTCCTATTTTTTAAAGCGTTTGTTGTATTTGCTCATTTGGATCTCTAACCTATAAAACAACACTACAGATGTGAGTGTACTATTTTTTGAAGTTGAGGAAGGTATTAGCATCTCGAAGTAGCTAGGATAGTTTGGCTTCTGTTTGTCATGGTATTTTTTTTTCTAAATATGGCCACTGAATGGGGGTATTTCTGTTTTCTTTGAGCTCCAGTTCAAATTTACGAGATAATTTGAGTGGGGTCTTTCTCTTTTTTTAAGCTCCAGTTGTTCAATTTCCAGATAACTCTGAATGGGGTACTTCTGTTGTTCTAAGCTCCAGTTGTCTAAATTTACCAGCCAAGAGTTATCAGCCTCAAGAAGTTGCGTTGTAGTTACTGTTGGTCCAGCTTTGTTCCTCTTTTCTCTCAAGCACTTGTTGCTACTTTGATAGCATTAGAATTAAAAGGGAATGAATTCAGTTCCATATAAGTGGATTTGATCTCCAAAAGTGGTGAGAAGTTGGGAGGATTGTACATCGGTTGTTGTGGAGCATGTTAAACAGATAAACGTCCTGGTATGATCACTTGGATTCTTGTTTTTACATAACCTGTTCTAGTCATTTTTGCATGTTTGAAAGTATTTGAATATCTGTTTTGGATTAACATTACAAGTTCTTGTTATTTTGTGGGGGTGGGTGTTCAATTACACTTTTGAGTGTTCTATAGTTGCTCAGTACTATCTAATGTGCTTTCTCCTACAATGTGTAGTAATTTATTAATCTATGTGCACCTTGCAGGATGAGTGTTCTATAAGGGGGCAGTGTCGGTGATAGAGTTTGAACCATGAGTAAGAACTGAATGTTTTCAGAACAATTGTCTCCTCTCACATGTATGAAATGCAGTTACTGAATATAAGTGGTATATAGGTACTATTCTAAAAAGTATAGGTGTGAAGTAGCTTTCTGTTTTGGGTTGTTATGATGAGTTGGGCATCTCTTTCTTTGGCTTATCTCACATGCTTATTTGGTCTCTTTTGATTTGGAATTAGTATCTTGGATTTAGTAAAGCTTGAGTTTAGGGAAAACAAGTAGATACTTTTTCTCGAAACATGGACTAATGGAAGTTTTAACTCTGGAAGAATGAAGCATCCAGAAATATTGATGAAGCACTTGATTCCATGTGTGTAGTGATGGAGCTGGTGCAAAAACTGATTTCAGGGTACATATTGTTCTCTCTTTGTGCAGATACTTTGTAGCTCTAGAACTGGAGAATCTGCTTTTTGGATATTATATATATTTTTTGTTTTTGAAGGTGCTATGAAATTGTGGATGTCACGAATGCAACTTCTTCATGGTATGAGATGTATGTTGAGTTGTAAGATAGAAGTGATTTTGATGTAGTGGTCCAGTGTTTCTTCCATTGCACAATTACCCTTGGGCAATCTCATAAAAAGACTAGGACCTGTTGGAGCCATGACATTTTTATTTTTCATCTACTATGCATCTATGAAGTAATATCTTTTCATTCGAAGTCATGGTTTGCCCTTGTCAGGGCCCGCTAGTTGTCTTTTGACATTTTTACTTTTTTAGCTGTGATGCATCTCTCAAGTAGTATCTTGTCATTTGAAGTCATGATTTGCTCTTCAGGTCCCAAAAGTTGTCTACCATGTGACATCATATGTGGGAGAATTTCATTATTTGTCCAAATTAATTTGTGAGAATTCCCCGTAGTATTCTAACACAGACTTTTCTTCAATGAGATTTGCAACAATATACCAGCACTATGAGTCTGTTCAGTTCTCCAATTTTAAGTTGTGATAATTTTACAAGATAATGGAATACAGTGCTTTTCTAGCTTCATGGCTTAAGAATTTCGATTTTGACTTGTAATTTTCTCCCTCACTTCTTTCCTAGAAGGGCAGTGCCAAGTCTACTTAACTGCCGAGTCTTCTTGTACAACAACAACAACAGACCCAGTGCAATTCCAAAAGTGATCGCATAAGTGGGGTCTGGGAGGGAAGGACGTAAGAAGACCTTACATCTCAACTTTGAGGGACCAAAAGGCTTCTCTGGTAGACCTTGGAGGTCACTTCCCAGTCTGTTCCTCCCTGTCTTCATTTCCAAGTTGTTCCTCGACTCTTTTCTTTGTGTTTATGTTTGAATACATTTATTTGAGATTATTTTGTTAGTTCCATATGATCTCACATTGTTTCGGCAACAATAGTAGTTCTCCTTATGGTTTCTTTTGTAGTAGTGTTGATTTATTTGTTGCTACATTTTGTGTTTAGGGGACCCTTGTAACTCCGCCTGTTAAACCAGCCGGTCCCAAGCCCGGACTAAGGAGGAGGGGAAGGTGTTCAAGTTTGCAATTAATTGTCTGTTTTTTAATTAGTAGAAATGTTTCTAGATTCGCCTGTTATGTCATCTCTAATTACAATTATCACTTGTAAGTAATGTACATTGGATGAAATGTAAAGAGATGCGTCAGGGGCTTGTCATGCAATTGGTAATTAGAAATTGTGGCAACTTAGTTTCTTGCTTCAGTGAGAAACTAAATGCATTGTAGTCTTGCAGCTGTTGCAATTTATTTATGATCCACCTTAGCACTGGGATTCTTGTTGAGCCTGACATGGATGTGTGTGTTCAAGAATCATCAATGTGCTTTTCTCTCTTGATTGATCACCCATTGGAAGTTGATACTTTTTTCAACTGTTTGCTTTTTGTTTGTGAGGTCGTTCGTGGCTGCAGGTTGGTGTTTAGCTGATAAGTCCCTTCATGTTCCTGTGTTGAACAATGTTACAACTGTGAGATGCAACGCTGGATGTAGGAGCTCCCTAATATTGTGACTTAATGTGGGAGTGCAACAGGTAATTTAACGACTCTTAGTTTAAGGCAAAGTATGCTCTCGTCTTTTGGTCGATTGAAAAACATTGGAACTTGTTTTCTCAGGAAGGTACATAAAATAATGTGGTTCATGAAGTTTTTCCTTTCTTTTCTTTATATATTTCAAACAATAATAAATAATAGGGATATGAAAATATCGTGATACCATATGTCAGGCTACTCTAAGGAATACCCGTGTTGTCATGTGTGGGGCATACTCTAAGCAGTATTTTTAGGTCGTTTATTCTAGATATATATGTTCAAACTGATAGTTTGCATTTCATATTAGGGAGGGGCAAAAAATGAGGCGAAATCTCATCATCACATGGTACTTGGTTGTTTTTTGAAATTGGTAACATGTTATATTCATCAGCACCCTAAAAAAAGCTTTGGTATATCATATTTACAGATACAGCCTCAAACAGAACTTACAAAGAGGCAGCTATAAAGTCTAGTAATGATTCAACATCATAATTTAACTTTTCTTTACACCAAAAATAGAGAAGAGAAATGCATGATCTCTTGATCTTCTGGATTGAACTGCACCTGCCTTCAAAACATCTTGCATTCCTCTCTTTCCAAATTGTCCACCATATGCAAGCTGGAACAATCATCCACTACTCTTTGTGACAAGATTCTCCTTGTATATTTTTCCAACTACATATTAGGTCAAACGTGCTCTGGGGAATCACCCAAACAATTTAAGCTAATGCTGCAAAAAGTTGCCATAGTTGTCTGGTAATTGAACAATGCAAGAAAAGATGCCCATTGGTTTCAGCTTCCCGATGGCATAGAAAACACCTAAAACATAGATGAAAATCCCTTCTTTGAAGTTTATCATGAGTGAGACAGGCTTCCCAAACAACTAGCCAAGTGAAGCAAACCACTTTAAAATGAGCTGTTGCTTTCCATATCTCTTTTCATGGTCATGGGTCATTGAACTGCTCCAAATCCATTAAGTAGTTGTAAGTTGTTTTGACAGAGAAAACAGCCTTGGTGCCGCCTATCCAGGTGGGAGAATTCTTTAAGTTTACCAAAGAGATCAATAACTCTTGGGATCTCCTAATCATTAAGGAGGAGTCTTCTGAATACAATATTCCACCCTTGTGGAGTCCAAAGTTTTTCAACTGTAGCATTAGGAAAGGAGGATAAAATGAAAAGATAATGAATTGATCTATCAGAGGCCCATTTCCTAACCAGTCATCTCTCCAGAAAGAGATTTTCTTGTTGCCCAACCTGACCCCTCTATTTGCTAGTTGTTTGAGGATGTTGCCTATAATGTTCTTTTAGAGCTTGTTTAGGTTAAGGTGAATTTGAGTAACTTTTAGTGAGAATTTGTTGAGCTGAATTTACGATTAAACAACTGTGTATGAATAGAAGTGCTAAAGCTGAAAATAAACATACGGTAAAGAAGTGTTTAAAAACTTTTTTCTGCTAAATTGATTGAATCGTCCTTAAATTGGAAAACTAAGCAAATGCCCCATAAATGCAAATTATTACAAACATATACTTAGGGCTGGGCATAATATGGTTATATCGAAAAAATCGACCGAACAGAAATTTTTTTAATTTCTATTTTTATTTTTTCAGTTTGTTCGGTTGGTTTGGGTTTCAAATTTTAAAATTTCAGTTTTTCGATACCGAAATTATATATACACTCTTTACACTCTACAATATACAAGCCTTAATTAAATTACTTAAGCCTACAACCCATATTCAAATGTGGCCCATTTTTCCCAAATCTGAAATTGAAAAACTACAATCCCTAAACTTTTGAGTCGACACTCGACTTACTCTCAAGTCTCAGGCAGCCGTTGTTCAGTGCTCAGGCTAGGCCGTCTATGGGTGAAGTTGATCATAAGTGGCATGAACAGGAACAAAAAAACAAAAGCTTACATATATAGAGGTCATCCTGAGGTCAGGAGAAGAAATCGGTGCAATGAACCTGGAAGGTTGATAAGGCTTCCTGATTCACTTGCAAAACTCACAAGGCATTGCAGGTACCTTTTCAAGCAAATTCTTTTCTATTTTTAGTTCTTCCACAATCCTAACATTATCTATTTATTTTATAAGCCAGAAGTTTGTATTTGATGCAAAAGATACATTGATGACATACGAAGAAGGAGCGGAAATTGGCTTTGTTGAAGTCATAAGGGATAATGATAAGCTTTATATACAATGGTATCAATTTGTAAAAAAAATCTTTCAAAGTCATCAATTTTTAAACTTTTCTTGAACTGTCTAAACATTTGCAAAGCAGTACAATTGGATATGACTTGTAAGAACCTGAGAGTTTGTAGAAATCAAACAATTGAATTTTGAAGTGTATCACTATTTATTAAATGAGGCTAAACTGAAAATTGAATCACACTAAATCAAATTGAATTTGTGATAATCAAACCGAATCGAATTTATTTCAATTTGGTTTGGTTTCACATTTTTACCAAATCAAAAAATCAAATCAAAATTTACAAATCGGATCAAAGCGACAGAACATCCAGCCCTACATATACCTCCTTACATTGATATCTCACTAAATAATTACAATAAATGCCTCAACTAATAATTTTGCTTAAATGATATTGTGCAAGTATGTGTGTGTATATATATACTAGATTTATCGCACGTGCATTTGCCTCGTCTTGTGATGCTTAGAAACAGTGGTCCTAGGTGTATAGGTAAAGTGTTGGTTTGAAGGTGCATGTGTATCATCAAGCGTGCCATCCATAATATTGGGTAACATCTTTTTTGTGGCTTTTCTCATTACCTTACTTGGTGTGGTTGAGATAACTTTCTTTTCGGCCTTTATGACTTTACGTCTGCATATATCGGAAGAGGTGATTTAACTGTAGCACATAATTGAGGAAATGTTTGTGGGTTTTAAATTTTATAGATTACATTTTAACTCGATAGGGCAGGTGATATTTAGTTTTCCCTAAAAACAAATTGTGGCTACGTTGTTCAATTATACTTTGAACATAAGTTATGGCAATGAGGTTAAATAAATAATACCTAGCATATTAGTAAATGAGTTTCCGTACGAGACGCGAAGATCCAGTGTTTTTTGAAACATTGGATTGATTAACACACTGCTCACGTGTATAGTAGATATCCCATAAGTCCCTACATTAGAAACAACATATTTAATCGAGGAATCAACAAATATACTTGCAGTTTTTGGAATTAGCAAATAGGAGAGGTTGTCTATACCTTTATTGATTGAGACTCTCACGTCACATAAGCCTATAATAGGTTGGTCATCTCTCAACTTTTCAAGAAATGGGTTATCGCTTTTTGCAAAACCTCCCCATAGAGTAATAGTTGTACGTTCCATGCTGGATAACCAATTAGACGAGTATTGTGAAAGCACTGGAAAATTAATATGGACGGTGGAGAACAAAGAAAGACAACTTACTGTTCATTTGTAACAACAATTTCACATCTTTTGGTATCGTCTTTTACAATGATGGGATTCACCGTAACTAACACACAAAGCTGTTGATTTGTAAATATCTAAAGTGTGATCAGATATGATTTTATAGGATTTAAATTGATCTTATAAAATCATATTTGATTTGCTATTGAATAGGTTAGGATATTAGATCAATAAAATCATCCCTTGATTCTCAAATCTGCCAGAATCAAGGGATCTGATAGCTAGTTAGTCAGTTTTCTATACTATAAATATGTATCTCTATGGATGAATAAGATTGTACAATTTTGGTACCAAAACTTACATGGTATCAGAGCAAAGTTATTCTTGTAACTAAAACAACACTGCTGCCAAGAAAATAGAAGCCAACGGCATGAATAGAAGTCGAGAGTTCTATTAACAATTTTGACAAGAGACAATAATGAAGCCGTGGTGTGATTTTTGCAAAAAATATGGGCACACTCGTGAGACTTGCTGGAATATCCATAGGAAACCGCCTAGCTGGAAAAAAAAATGGCAGACAACCATGGTCAGGCTCTTCAGTGTACCAGCAAAGAACCAGGGCTATGATCTTCTCTAGAAAAACAACCTTTCACTAAGGAACAAGTAGAGTGGCTGCACAAATTTCTCCAAGTTCTCCAAACCAGTAAATCTGATTCTTCTACTCCCACTTGTTTTTTTCCCCAAGCAGGTAATGTACCCTCCGTTTTTGTGAGTACAGATTCAAGTTGTATAAGTCCTTGGATCATAGATTCAGGGGCTAGTGATCACATGACATGGAATTCCCATTTTTTTTCAACTTACACTCCTTTAGCAGGAAATAAATAAGTCAAATTGCTGATGGTTCCTTCTCAACAATTGCTGGAAAAGGGACAGTCAAACTAACCCCTCTTTTGACCCTTTTTGATGTCCTTCATGTTCCAAAACTGTCTCATAATATTTTGTCCATCAACAAATTGACTCAAAACCTTAATTGTCGTGCTATCTTTAAATCTATTTCATGCGTATTTCAGGACAAGGTCTCGGGGAGGATGATTGGCAATGCTAGAGAGTTTGAAGGTCTCCATTTTCTTGAAAACGAGGACAGTTCAGTAAATCTTAGTTCAGCTTGTTTGAACTCTGTTCAAGTTGATAATAAAGTCATGTTATGGAACTATAGACTTGGTCATCCTAGTTTTTATTATTTGAAACTCTTGTTACCTCAGTTGTTTATGAATAAAAGTGCATCCTCTTTCCATTGTGAATTTTGTGAAATGGCTAAACACAGACGTTCATCTTTTTCTTCCCAAAAATACAATGCCACAAAACCCTTTAAGTTAATCCATAGCGATGTTTGGGGACCTTCTAGGGTATCAATTGTAAATGGAAAAAGGTGGTTTGTGAGTTTCATAGATGATCACACTAGACTAACTTGGGTGTACTTATTGAAAGACAAAAATGAAGTAAAACATATATTTGAGGTTTTTTATGTTATGGTCGAAACACAATTCCATGAAAAGATTCAAATATTTCGGAGTGATAATGGGAGAGAGTGTTTTAATGACCATCTAGGCAATTTTTTCACTTCCAAGGGAATAGTGCACCAAAGTTCATGTCCTAATACACCCCAAAAAAATGGAGTAGCTGAGAGAAAAATAGGCATCTTATGGAGGTAACTAGAGCCTTAATATTCACAAGTGGAGTCCCTAAATTTCTTTGGGGAGAAGCTCTTTTGACATCCACTTATCTTATTAATAGGATGCTTTCCCATGTTCTAGATTTTTAAACCCCTTTTACTATGTTCAAGACATACTTCCCTACTTCTAGATTGACCACTGATCTACCGTTGAGAGTCTTTGGGTGTAGTGTATTTGTTCATGTTCATGATCATAATAGGAGTAAACTTGATCCACGTGCTAAAAAATGTGTTTTTGTTGGCTATGCCCCTCGTCAAAAGGGATACAAGTGTTATGACGCAAATACTAGGAAGGTTATTATCACAATCGATGTCACCTTTTTTGAATCTCATTTAATTTTTGGAACTCATCTTCAGGGGGAGAAACATAGTGAAGATTCAATGGATAGTAAGGATTCTCGCGACCTCACATGCGAGAAACAAAAGGATCTACCTTTTATGATAGATACGGGAAATAGTACTTTTGGTAGTAACAACCTTGATAAGGTAAGAGATCCCAACTTATATAATGAAAATAAGGAAACTGAGGCAATAGAGTCTTTTCATGATACAATTAATGACAAGGACATGGAACAAACAAAGGAATTGCTGGTTTACATGAGAGAAACCAAAATCAAGAAAAAGAGACTGAGGACGCTCAGTAGAACCAAAAGTCCACTCCGCAAGATCTTACTGATATACAAGGTAGTTCTCCAGAATTTAATTCTGATTTCCTTGTTATTTTAGACCTTGATCTTCCAATTGCCAAACGTAAAGGAGTAAGAAAAGTCACAAACCATCCCATGTCAAATTTTGTGTCATATAGAAACTTGTCTCCTTCCTATATAACTTTTCTTTCTCAATTATCTGGAATGGAGATACCGAGAAATGTGTACGATGCTTTGAATGTTCCCAAGTGGAAAGAGGCAATTCTAGAGGAGATGAATGCTCTTAAGAGAAATGAAACCTGGGAAATGGTGGAACTACCACGTGGAAAGAAAACAGTGGGTTGCAAGTGGGTGTTTACCATCAAATTTAAATCAGATGGGTCCTTGGAGAGGTATAAAGCACGTTTGGTGGCAAAAGGGTTCACTTAGACCTATGGAATTGACTATCTTGAGACATTCGCTCCAGTTGCCAAGTTGAATTCAATCAGGGTTCTT
>JAJOOF010007927.1:0-17080 GCA_029582545.1 Solanum lignicaule | reverse complement strand
TTTTAAGAGTTTTACAAGCTTTATATATTGCATGTGTCTTATTGCTTTATATATTGAGTTCAGTTATTCATGAGTTGAACAGAGCCAAGGTAAGTGTTCTCTTGTACTCTTTTCAAGCTTAAGTTGTGGTTTAGCTTTCCAGCTCACATACTCGTACATTCCATGTACTGATGCCAGTTGGCCTGCATCTTATGACGATGCAGACCCAGGTACCCCGAATCAGTATCCTGCACGCCGTTGATCCAGCTGAGCACTCCAGAGTCAGTGGTGAGCCTCCTTGCTTTCCGGAAGACTCAGTTATTTTGTTCTCTTAGTCTTGTTTTATTAGGATGTCGCGGGGTCTGTCCCAACATCCATCTCAGTATTATAGAGGCTTCATAGACAGTCAATCAGTTAGTATTGAGTCTCTCATTTATGTATTTATGTAAATATTCTATTTTGGGACTCGAGCTGCCTTTTGGCATATTAGGCATCAGTTGGTTGTTTTATAACCTTTCATTGCATTGAGTTGTGCTGTTGAGTTAAGTTTCCGCTGAGTTAAGAAAGCCAGGCCAAGGGTTCGCTTGGGGCCAGCGATGGTTTCCGAATGCCGATCCCGCCCAGGGTGTAGGCTTGGGGCGTGATAATAATAGCTATCACTCGAGTATTAGTATGGCTCTCTTTGAGGATCTTTATGGTAGGAGGTGTAGATCTCCTATTGGTTGGTTTGAGGTGGGTGAAGTTGGTTTGATAGGTTCCGAGCTAGTTTATGAAGCCATTGAGAAAGTTTGACTTATTAAAGAGAGGTTGAAAACGGCCCGAAGTCGGCAAAAGTCTTATGCCGATGTTAGGAGGAGAGATCTTGACTTTGAAGTTCATGATTGGTTTTATTTAAAAATTTCACCCATAGAGTGTGTTATGAAGTTTGGGAAGAAAGGGAAGCTTAGTCCCCGTTTTGTAGGCCCATATGAGATATTGAGGCATGTTGGCAAGGTTGCTTGTGAGTTAGATTTTTCAAATGAGTTGGCATTGGTGCATCCGGTTTTCCACGTCTATGTTGAATAAATGTGTTGGGGATCCAACATCCATAGTTTCCTTAGAGGGTTTGGAGGTTAAAGATAATATTGGTTATGAGGAGGTACTAGTTGAGAAACAAGGAAGTTGGCTCCGTGAGGTGCTATGGAGGAATTACTTTGTCGAGGAAGCTACTTAGGAGGCTGATATATGATCTGATATCCTCATCTCTTTCCTTCTACTCCTACTCTAGCTTGAGGTAATTAGCTCCTCTCGGGTTGTTTTATGTGTTGGGAGTCATTTGTGATTTATGTGTTTCCATGATTTCCTTATGATTATGCATGTTCATGTAAAATCTTAAATTTTGAAAGAAATTACTTGTATGATTTGTTTTCCTCATGTTGTTGTGCATTGAGTATGAGTTTCCTATAGACTTCATGAGATGATTGTTGAGCATGCATTTGTTATACTCTTTGAGAATGAGTTGCATAAAGTCTCCATGAGATCGTGTTGAGCATGCTTTTAGTTTGGAGAAGAAAGTTCCTCCTTAGACATGAGAAATTTTGAATTTCATGTATATTGGGTTGCTAGATGTAGTTCCTACTTCCTTTTTGATGCATTTGAGTATGATGAGTTTGGAGTTGATGTTTTCTCCTTATTTATGTGCATGGCATGCATATTGGGCTGATACAGTTAGTTCACCCCTCTTTTGATTGTTTGAAAACGTCCTAGCTTGGAGTCGATAATTCCTCATTGGTTGATTGCATTGCATCGTAGGTTAGGTTGTCAGTTCCTCTCCTACTCTTTTAGGAGTAGTTTAAATCTCATTCGAGGACAAATGGTCCCAAGGGGGAGACATTGTAACACCACATGTCCAAAGAGAAACATTTAGTAGCTTTCCAGGTGTTGGCACAGCCAACCACGCCGGCCACCCACAGCCCGTGGAGGGGACCATCGACCGTAGGCGTGGTCCGTGGTTGGATCTCCAGAATCCCAAGATTCTGACCCCTATTGACGGCCCACCAGGATGGTCCGTGGGTTGGACCACGCCCCGTCAACTAGGACCATCGTTGGGCACTCAAAAATAGTCCAAGCTTGGACCACTGAAGGTACCTACGGACTGAAGGTTGGTCCACGCCCCCATGCTTTCCAAATTGTGATCTTATAGAGTAGGGTTGTTGATTATGAAAGAATAGTTTTATGATCTAAAGCATGAAGTAATAGAATTACATGAATCTATGATAAATCCCTATCTAATGCTAGAATTCTAGATTTAGTGATTGAAAGTAACTTTGAACCTTGAAAGGGCAATGTACGAGTATGCATGATCATATGAAACCTATGTAAAGGCTTTAAGGGTGCTTTGAGAGTAAAGTGTCAATATTGTTGGTTTTGTTGTGTTGAAAGGATATTCTTATAAAACACTTACAACCATGATGTGAAAGGATTTATCACATAGAAAGGATTCTTAGGTTGAAAGGCTATTCTCACCTAATTGAATCAATAATAAGAGTTATCCTAATGAACTAACTGGATTGGCAAAATTACATGCCTTTACATGGATAATGGGAATAAGTAAAAAAAAATACTATTATGTGGGAATTAAGCTTAGCACCAAGTGAATATTGACCTTGAGATGGAAGCTCTCCTGTGAGTAGAGGCCGGGTGTTTTAAAAATTTAAATCTTTAATCTATCACAAATAACCTCTAGGAGAAGAAGAAAGATTTGGGGTCTATATATAGGGAAGGAGACAAGTATATATATTTTCATATATAGAAAGGAACTATTGTTGTGACTGTTGGGTTTTAAAATGTGTACATTAAAAAAGAAGGCTTGTGAATTTTATGAAGAGTTGTGACTTTTATGAAGAATTGTGACTTTTACGAAGAGTTGTGACTTTTATGAAGAATTGTAACTTTTATGAACAGTTGTGACATTTCTGAACAATTGTGACTTTTATGAAAAGTTGTGACTTTTTCGTAAGGTTGTGACTTTTACGAAGGGTTATGACTTTTGACTTTTCCCAAAGGGTTGTGACCTTTTCGATAAGGTACAATAAACACTTGTTTACAATACTCTTTGTTGTCTATTAATAGAGGGGTTCCTCTTATTTTTCAACAACGAATTTTTAGACTTCTTCATCTTCTATTAAATCTAGTACTAGTATTATATGAGTGGTTCATTGGCACCATCGTTTTAGGTACTGATACACCGGCGAGTAAGATCGTTATATTATGGGAGGATATATTTCATTAACCTTGGGTACTTTAGGGGAATAATTTCCTGAAGGATGCACTATGAGGGCTCAATTTTCTTCTGTGAGAAAATATATTTTTTATATTATTTCTAATATGTTTTGTATTCTATTTTCTTTCCTAATTTTAAGTTTCTAGTTTTTAAAGTATTCTCTAAACTCTGTTGTTTCTTACCATGTTCTTCAAAGTTATTGTTATAAGTATCTTAGTAATTTAGGTTGAACTACAATTTTAAGGAAATTATTATATTTTGTATATTTTTTGGTTCTTTTTATTGAGGGAAATATATTATGAAAGTAGGAGTTTGTGTTGTTATAATTTCTTTTGGACAGAATTTTGAATTGGGGTACAACATATCGTAAACGACGTTGTTGTGGTATTTATATGATTCTAGTATATCCAAGTAAGTACATAATGAAGGAATCTTACACTTGATGCTACACAATAGTTTCGTATTGTTTCTGCCTATAACCTTGATCAAATTAAAGATGATTAAGTTAAATAATTTGTTATTGGCTTAATAGTTTTATTTTCCGTTGTGGTAAAATTGGGTAGATAAATGCATTTTTGTGTGCTACATCCAATATTGTAAGCATCTTTCTATGATTTTAATCCAAATAAATCGATCATGGATAAAAACCCAAGTGACGTTTGAGAACAAGAAAAGTGACTTGCATGACATCATCATTACTGTCAAATAGATATGATTCAATGGGAGTAAAAATTGAGTTTATTTTCCTTGTTTATTTCATTTTCACCTTTATAAGTTATGAGATTTATTTCATAAATTTTAGGATAGATGTTCATTATGTGATGATCTCAGCATATAATTTTGTTTTGTTTGGAGATTATTTTTTTTTGTAGTTTTCCTCTTCATGTGAAATTTGATTGTGTCAGATTTTAGCAGACTCAAATCTTTTGATTTTCTATTCCTTTGATTTGAAGAATATAAAAACTTCGCCATGTATATTTGAATGTGCATTTGGTTCGAAGAATATTAAAATTCGCCAGGAATATTATGGCTAAATGATTTAAAGGTTAGAAAAACTTCATCACTAACTAGAACCAATGTTTTATTTTTGGTTTCCAGAGATTAAAACCAAATCTAATCCGTTGTTTGGACCCCCAGTTTAACTGGAGGTTCTGTAAAACTCGGCGAGGTAAGTATCCACTCGGCGACTCACCGAGTGGATCGGCGAGCACGACTAATGTCGCAGAATGGGCAAGAACTGGACGGTTTTTATAAGGCCAAAGGTTTAAATTTTCAAACTCTTCACTTTCAATCTTGCCAAACTCACACCCACACTTTATTTTCTATATTTCTTGCTTTATTACTGTATTTGAGTTGTTGATTGATGCTTGAATTTGGATTACTTTGCCGCCTAGCATTTTAATCTTGTTTTAATCGGCATAAAAGGTTGGTTTTCTGAACCTCGAGTTTATTTTTATTGAATTTGTACTCATTTGCAATGCTATTATCGTATTGTCGTGTGCTGGGCCTCTCTGATAGGATTAGAATGTTTGAATGCCCATTTTAAGTTGATAATCTTGACCGTATTGTTTTGATTGTTAGAATCATGTACTCTTGTGCGTTGAAATGATTTAAATTTTGTGGGGTTGTGCTTGCAAGTTGTTTAGTTTGGTTGGGTGAAGTCTGAGTTGCCCGTATTTGTGCCAAAAGACCTAATTTGTCCAATGACAGAATGAATGACATCATTCTTAAGGGCAAAACTCGTCAATTGGCCAAATTTTGCAAAACCAGGAAAAGTCTGAGTATCCTGAGGTAATGGGTGTTATGGGTCTTGCTTTAATTCGACTAGTGTGTGCTTTGATTTTTTTTTTGGGGGTTGCGGGGTTGAATTTGAGATGATGGGTTGAAAGTAAGCACGTTGGGTCGATTGGCGAGCTGAGTGGAGCTAGCCGAACCACTCGGCGGTTCGCTGAAAGTCCCCATCTTACCTTTAATTTCATGCTAAATGAGTAGTTTGGTTCTGTAACTTTCGGCGAGAAGCTTGAGGTCACCGAAGGCTCTCGGCGACTCGCCGAAAGTCTTCTTGATCGCCCTTTGTCGTACCCCTGAACCCTTTTTGCACTGTAACTTTCGGCGGGCTAATCCTTGCTCGCCGAATGCTGTCGGCAATTCACTTAAAGGCTTTCCCATTGCCGACTTGCACTAGCTTTAAAGCTGATCCTTTCGGCGAGTCCGATCTAGCACACCAAAGCGATTCGGTGACTCACCAACTGGTTCGGCGAGTTTTTCTGCAACTGTTTTTCTGTGAATTTAACTAAATTGGTTCTAACTTTTTCCCAATGTCTTGCAGACACGGCTAGATCTAAAGTTGCAGGAAGAAACATGCCATCTCGAAGGAAAGAAAAAAGGATTGCACGCAATAAGGATGCAGCTGCATCCACGGGCAAGGCCATAAAAATCCCCATAACTGGTGGTAAAGGCAAGGGTAAAGGCAAAGTACCTGCGTCACCGGAGGCAAGCTCTAACAGTGACGGCATCTATGACACTTATCTTACCACTTCTGAGAGTGAGGGTGAGCATCAGGAGCCTCAAACTATAGCTTATGATGATGATGAGCTGGTTATAGCACAGAGGGCAGAGCTACGTTCAAAAAAATTAATGATCCGTCTAGGATCAGGACTCCTCCACCCACCACTTCTTCTCCTCCAGTTCTAGAGCAGGCTTTAGTCCTAGCACCTCCTATACAGGGTCCACCTCTGAAGTCGATGAACAGATTAAAGACTGAGGAGCTGAGGACAATCATTGAGAAAAAGTGTCTATCCACATATGGGGTCATTGGCAGATACCCAGAGATTACGAGTTGTCTGAAGGCTCATAAATTCCAGATCTTCACCAAGCCCCGGGGTCCATATATTCCAAATTGGGTCTGGGAGTTCTATGCCTCTTATGGGACCTTGAGACCACTGGGGAAGAAGCCACCAGCTAAATTCAACCTGATTGACTACGTAGTTGTCAAGGGAAAGAAGGTGCAATGTGATTGTACCGCCGTCAACGCAATATTAGAATGCACTATGAGGCTTGAGGATGACTGTCTCCACATGATCAGGATGACGACTTTGGAGAACATGAAGAAGTGGTTGGCCCCGTTGATATCAGACGGCACTCCCAAGTGTCTTGAGTTTGGAGCAGCTATTGAAAAGAAGGACCTCAATGTGGCAGCGAGGTATAGGCTTGGCTTCATCAGTAACATGATCATGCCCTCCCAAAACGAGTCTATTATTCGCCATGCCAAAGCAGCCTGTTTGGGCTATCTCATTAAGGGGTCAAGTCTAAACCTGGGATGATCATCACAAAGGAAATGCTCATGCGGGCCAAGCAGCACCAAACCTCACTCCCCTTCCCGGTGTTGACCACCGAGCTATGCAGATGGGATCCAGTTCTGAGAGATACAAAGAAGCATGTGGAAGTGATTCACACATCCTCCACTGATATTCAAAGAATTGAGGCTGAATATTTAAAGGACCAGGCTAAGAAGAAGAAGAAGAAGAAGGCAGACCCGGTGGATTCATCCCCGGTTGTGGATATAGATTCACTACCTGTAGAGGAATCATTCCCTACTCCGGCCCCTGGGCCTTCAGGTACCCCTATCGTTGTCCGTTCTGATGTTCTAGGTTCTTCTGTTGTTGCACTGCCTCCTAGACATGTTGTTGCTCCTATCTCCCGGACCTCACTCACTCAAGCTTCATTACTTCGAATAGGGCAACTTGCCCATTCTGTGGATCGTCGAGTTACCAGACTCGAGGCCTCCATTTTGGGCATGATTCAGACTTCCCTGGCTGATGTTGTGACACCCTTGAGCACTGCCATTGATGCCCTTACGACGAGAATAGCGGTGTGCGAGCATGGCTAAGGGGCCACCGAAGAGGTGACGGCCTTAAAGGTAGTTATAGCTGTGTTGCAGAGCAATGTGGATCAACTGAAGTCCACCGATATGTTCATGATCTTCGGGAAGGTGGAGATCCCATATGTGCCAGAGATGCCTCCGGCTACCACCGGAGATGAGGGTAGAGTTGAGCAGACAACTGATCCTGAGTCTGAGGCAGAAACTAATGAGGAGATGCCCGAGGTGGATAAGGAAACTGCATATGAGGGCCTTACTGAGACAAAAGAAGCCATGGTAGATGTTGTTGTACAAGCTTCTTTGGTAGATACACCATTGGCAGCTCCTAGTGCTATTACTGTTCCTTCTGAGGTGACTCTGGGTACTGAGGCCCTAGACCAGACTGATGCACCGGGCATTGATGCCCAGACAAATGGAGCGACTGCGTAGACAGGATCCCCTCTTTACCTCCCTCTTTGTCTAACTTTTATTTTAACTTCTGGATATTCTTGTTTGCATTTGAATACAAATGCTTTTATTTGTGGTAGGTGAGGCCCACCTTTTGTGTGATTTTTTGTGAATATTTATGTTTTGTTTATACATTTGGGGTTTTGAGCTAAAATTGTGTTGTACACTACTTTTTGTGGAAGGTTTGAGCTTCTAGCTCCGTGTGTTTAATTATAAATGATTTTTTACCCTTCCCAAAAAAATTTGCCAACCCTTGTTTGTATTGAATGTGGCTATTCTTGTGCAAGTTTGAGTATCGGTTTTGATCAATACCGATGACTTGAATAGTTCTCATAATCAAACAAAAATGAATGTGCGGCTACGATGAGGCTAAATGAAGTTGCATAGCCAATATGCGAACTCTTTGCATCTCGTTGTGACTAGCCAAGTATCGAATTAAGTCTCTTGTGATGAACATTGCACACTAGCGAAAGTGTGGAGTCTTGTTTGACTTTGGTGTCAATGCCTTGTGTGATGAGCTTACCGTGAACCATGTGTGATGACACCTAGAATTTGCCCCATTGGTCCGGCTGAATAAGTGATGCAATACCTTGATATGATCTTAGGCAACTTTAAAGAGTGTGAAATAATTTGACATTATACCGCTTTTTGTGGCCTACCTTGTGAGTGTGTGAACCCCTCTTGAGCACCGTTTGAGCCTTAACCTTATCTTGGAAAAAACTTGATGACATTGTGACCTTTTCTTCATCCAATACCCATAATCTTCGTGATTTGTGATTTGTTTGAATAGCCAACTTAGGCCAAAAGTCTAAGTTCGGGGTGTGGTGAAAAGAGAAGGTAAATCAAGACGTACAAGAAAGTCCCCTTTTACCCATGTTGTGAGAAAATGGAACTCCTCCATACAAAAAAAGAGAGAGAAAGAGAAGAAAAGAATGAAAAAAAAGGAAAAAAAATGAAAAATTTGTGGAATAAAGTTGTGAAAATACAAAAAGAAATAAGGTTTCCAACAGTCCATGGAAAGTGAATAAGGGGATGACTTGTAAGCACGAATGAAAAATGATGAAGAAAAGGAAAGGAAGTGTTGTTCACACCACATTTCATGAGGACTATAGCCACTGAGCCTAAATTTACCATAACTTTGCACTCATCCCCATTACAAGCCCTAAAAAGACCTTTTTTATCTTGAGTGCGCTGAAACAAATGTTGGTTGGAAAATACGGGCAAGCCTATAGGAGAAATCATACATTGTGTTCATCTTTATGAGTGTGAGCGTTGCATTTGATTTCGAAACTTTAAATTGTTGAACCATTGTGTGTGAATAAGGATTCATTCTTTGTGTGAGGGCATTTGAATACCTTTGTTGAGCTTGAACTTGCATTTGAAGCAAGTATTGTGAGCTTGAGATTCTTTGATATTGTGTGTCATAGCTTGACTCTTTGAGTGTACAATTGATCTTTGCATGAGTAAGTTGATTCTTTTGTGTGCATTCATGATTGAGTCTTGTGTATCACTCCTTGAGACATCCTTTTTGAACTGCTGAACTTGAGTTTTACTTGGGGAAAAGCAAAAGTTTAAGTTGGGGGTGTTGATGAGTCCACGATTTGGACTCATTTAGGGCTTAATTTTAATAGAATTAGTGTCCTTGAATGCATATTTTTCTCAATAACTGATGTAAATCCTTGAATTTCAGGTATTTGGACTTAGGGACAAAGCATGGACAACATTGACCAAAAAGGAACAAGGCAGTTGAAAGAACGAAGAAAACAAGGCATGAGTATCGCCTAAACCATTGGGCGAGTCACCGAATGGCCTTGGTCTCGCCTAATGTTCCAGTGTGCCAAGCCCTGAAGGAGAAAATCAAGTCGGAGATAGAAAGGAGCAGTCGGCGAACAGTTCTGCGATGCAGTGCTATATCGTCCAAAGTTACAAGACCTCAAGGATGCTGAAGGCAAACGCAAAAAGGCGATACAAATGACCAAAGGGCGGATCTCCGAGTGGATCAACGATCCCAACTTATTTCACTGACTGGTCCTTCGCAACACACTTTTTGGCAACTATAAATACTTGTTTAAATTTTTAGCTTAGTATCTTATATCATATTATTATTCAGTTTTTGAAGTTGAGAACTGAGTTTGAGAGACATTTTTCCTTAGCTTTGAAGATTTGAAGATTTCAATTTCTAAGAAATTGGAAGTGGGTATTGAAGATTTTCATCTTAGACGCTTGTAAAGACAATATTAATCGTACCCAGTTGATGGAAACACATTTCGGTGTCAATTTTTGTCCTTTTACTATGTCTAACTAAAACCCCAATTCTTGGGGTGTGATTATGTGATTATGGGTTGAATTAACTGCTGGGTATTGCTAATTGATAGTCTCTTTGCTGTTTAAAAGTGATTTCGTTCAGTAATTGTGGTTGAATTTAATGGGTTGTAGGTGCAAATACAATCCTAACTTCGTGTTTTTGGCTTGCTCGAGAGAGAGGTTTAAAAACAAAAATTGTTGAATTGATGGTCTGTGGGTATTGGGTTGTCATGGGTTCAGCTCGAGAGAGTGAACCCTAAACCCTTTTCCACACATTCAGCTCGAGAGAGTGAATGGACTAAAGCGAAGGTTGTGCTTCATTGCGGCTTATTGGTGTTCAAGAGAAACCAATTTGATTTGGGTTAAATTGTTCGAGAGAAAGTTTAACCCCACTAAAGTCTAGCTTATTCACTGATTTGTAGCGGTTTACTATTAATTGCAATTACCCGGTTGTTTGCCTTAGCCCATAATCCTATCACATCCCAAGAATCCCGTCTCCATATTCATATTTTCATATTGTTTGCTGTTTTTAGTTGCTAGTTCACTACAAACCACCTTTTGATATTTGATACTTGTGTCAACCTTTAATTTATCATTTTTTTCTTCGTGAATGCTCGTAGCTATAATTGACTTGAGCATATTTATGTTTTTCTATTGATTCTTAAGTACGAACCACTCCCTTGGGATTCAATCCCAACTCACTAGTTGGGTTATATTACTACTCACGATCGTTGGCACTTAAACTGGAAGTAGTGTCCTCATACGTGAAATTAGGAACCTACAAAAGTGCATAAACAAGGAGTGTGTCACTCCCCGAGGCTACCCCCTTGACGTAAATACGAGACCTAGGATCACGAGTGACCCCAAGCTAACCATAAGCTGGCATATCATAAGCATACTGAAAGATAACTAAAAACAAATACTATGCGAAAGTTTAAAACAGAGGATAACTAAAGTGGGGAATACCCAACTGATCTGAATATGTAAGGTACTATGAGTTTTAATACAACTCAAAGATCAACTCAAATCTAAAGTTGAATCTAATACTATGTCTGAAAAAAGCCTCTAACTGACTAGAGTTGCTGGGACAGGCCCAAGCTAACATGATTATTTGTTTGACTAACCTAGCAAGCTAAACATATTAAAAACTAAAATGAAAAGACTGAGTCTAGAAAACATGTCTCTTTTTCTCGAAGTATGAGGAATCACCACTGAGGCTACTGAAGTGAAGATCGGGAACCAATCTACACGTGATCTGGATGCTGAGTACCTAAACCTACATCATGAAAGGATGTAGCACAGAGTATGTGTCAGTACTTGGAATGTACTGATCATTCAGGATATAGAATGTAACTGAATAAAATACATAAACTGAACAAAGCATAATGAGCAATAATATAATCTGAACTGAATATAATACTGAAATATACTGAATACTAAACTAAATGCAATGACCAAGTACTAATCATGAACATGACATACTGAGAATAAATGCTAAGGTATAAATGAAGACCTGGTCAACTGCACTAATTTATGACAGTGGGAGCTACTATTAACTGACATAAAACCACGTGAGATAAACTTGGAGTCCGATGTATACGTCCCATCGAGAGGACCCAATATACGTTGCCAAGGGTATAAAGGCATGACTGGCGTGATAACTAAATATAATGCCCACATAGGGGACTTATAAACCTAAGGCGGGACGTAGTTCTAGGACTAGGAGGGTACGTTGAACCCTAGTCCAACTCGATGTAAAGTCTACTTCCAACTGAATATGTATATACCACATTATGACTTCAATGCTGAAATACCGAATAGCTCAAAATACTGACATGCAAAATCTGAGAATGTAACAATTATATACTAATAATGTGACATTCGAAACTAAAGCATGATTATCTGTTTGACTGACCTAGCAAGTGCATTTCATGAACTAAAGAATCTACACAACTAGGGTTCTGAAGTTCATACAAGGAATTTAACAACGATTCCAAGAAAACATGATAATTCAATTTGGAACACTATAACAGCTAAATCACAACAAATATCTAAAGTTTCTAGAAACCCTAGGTCTAAACTAAAGATAGAGAATCAAGAATCTGAAAGAATTCTAGGGACCTAGTGGAAGAAAGGAATCCACTAGTGAAATCCCACATACTTGGTGACGAATTTCACGGAGAAATCTTTCAACTTCGGGGCAGGAACTGAGGAAAACCTGTTGCGTTCCTGGAGAGGGCTTGGTCGATTGTTTCTTCTCCTTTACCCCTAGGTTTGATGAATTTTTGGAGAATAATCGGTTAGGGAAAGATCTAATTAACTTGCTAGGCTTAAACTAACCAAAACTATGTAGTTTAGGGGTTAAACGATGTAGTTTAGGTGTCCAACGCATAGAGAAAAAGACCAAAACGACCCCAACATAAAATCTGAAGGAGGCCTTCCACGGGGCCTATGATAGACCGTCACAGGGACCATGGCTCGTCAAGTGGGTCATGGTCTACTAGCCAGTGCCTCATAGTTCTGGGTGGTCCAACCACGAGCCTTACCACGGCCCGTGTGAAGGACCACGGACCGTGAAGGTCAATGTGGTTCTTTACTTGAGCTAAGGTATGTTGGCTCAGGTTCACAGACGCCACCACGGCCCATCATCGAGACCATGGCCGGTGGAGGGCTCCGTTGTCTGACGCATGTGCCTGGTGGGTTCTGTCTAGCTACCACGGGCAGGTCGACGGACCGTGGTTCCTTTCACGGTCCTTGAACCCTGTCGTGGTTCACCACTTTCTGCATTTTTTCTGCTGCAACTTCTAAATTTGATTTCCGAGGTGTTACAGAGAGAGTACCAAACAACACGGTACTCAGCAAGTAACCTACTAAACGAAGCACAACTAAGTTAGAATACGAGTGCTCCTTTGATCCCAACCGAACCTCCTGAAACTACAACTTGCATAGAAATAAGTCAAACCTAACAACTTTACAATACATAGTTCGCAGAGCTTAACATTCACAATTTAACAGTAAAAGTTCAACAACCAACAAGTATCAAGTAAACCATCTCCCTTTGGCACAATATCACTTGCCAGAACCATTTTCCTTTGGCTTTTTATAATATCACTTGTCAAAACTATTTTCCTTCGGCATAATCATCACATGTATAATCACGGTGCACAACAATCGATGAAAATAAGTAATTTTACACCATAAAAAAGAGACAATAATTCAAGTCCACAATAATGCCATCAAGGTTTTTCATCAATCAATACACAATGAACGGAAATACAAGATTCTACAAGTTTTATAGGGTTTATAAGATCACTTGCCTCAATTCAATCAAATGTCAATTCAAGACTTGAGTCTTCCCTTTCTGAACAATGTACAAAGACACACAATCTAGTTCAATCAAGTAAACACAATAAGATGTTAGAAATAACAACAACCAAATCATAAATATTTTAAAATGGGTCAAAGGAACTCAAAACCCCAATTCCAAAATTGAGGTTTGAATAAAAAAAATCTTTACTTGAAAATATTATCCAATTTGGAACATATTGGTGAAAACAATTTTGAAAAAGGAATTAAAATGAGTTCACAATCACCATTTTATTTTAGAACTCAAGTTCTTGTAAAACCTTGTCATTGTCAATCAAAAGCCCATTTTTTTATGTTAAATTTTATAAATGATAAAAGGGGATTGAAGTTTTAGGGTCACAAAGGCTTACCCTAATGATTTAGCACAAGAAATTAGTTCAAAATCACCTCTAGACGTTCTCCGAAATTCAAAATAGGGAAAAATAGGGGTAAAACCCTGAAATGACAGGCCAAAAGGTCTCTAATATCGCAAAAGCGGCATCTTGTTTGCAAAAGTGAACCCCAGAAAACCCGGCCTTCGCTTTCACGAACTAGTCTTCGCTAACATGAAGGTCGTGATCACAAATAGGTCATCGCGAATGCATTGGTCAGACTCTCTCTATCACGAAGGTTGTGAAAGTGATGACCTTTGTGAAAGCGGGGCATAGAAGATACTAGCAAAATACAACCAACTCAAAATCACCGAAAGGACCCTCGGGAATAGCTCAGAACCCCGTACATACAAATCACATATGCAATCCACTTAAACTCCGCATTCCAAAATCAATGGAACCATCGAAACATGAATCTGAGGTAAACTTGATCTAAAACTTGTGAGAGTCTCAAGTAAATGAACATAACGCCTAAAAAGGCTAAATCAAACTCGGCACCTCTGAAAATTCAACCAAGACCTCACTCAGGCCTAAAATTATCCCTTGAATCCAATGGAACTCTCAAAATTCTTATCCAAACTTTCAAACCCCGAATGTCGACCAGAGTCGATCCAAAGGTTAAAATTTCACAAATTTCCAACTTAGGACTTCAATCCTCAAAGAGACTCTAAATATGAAACCCCCAACTCTCTAAGACAGATTTCCATATTTCGGGATCGATGGAACTGTCAAAATTTTATTCTGACACTTGAAACTCCAAAAAATACTAAAAATCACTTTTAATCACTTTACCCTTTAAAAACTCAAAAATTAAAAATATTCACAACTTTCATTCAATGTTCAAAACTAACTTTCAAAACTAAATCAAAAAAGCCTCGGGCTGGTATCAGGAGGGAAAAAATTATAATTTTACAAAAATTTCTAAAAATGACCAACCGGGTTATTACATTATCCACCACTAAAAACCATGTTCGTCCTCGACCATAAAGCAAAAGAAAGTACTTGGAGCTTAAAAAATTTAAGGATATCTAGCATGCATATCAGAATTTGTCTCCCAAGTCGCCTCACCAACCAAATAGTGCTTCTACTACACCTTCACTAAAGCGATCTTCTTGATCTTAAGCTTTTCGATCTGCCTATCCAAAATGGCTATATGCTCATGTAATGTCCTATTTATTATGTTTTAATAAGGAAATGATCAGTTTTCTCTTCCCCATAGCGTTATCATGCTTATTTTGTGTTGTGGGAATGGTTGGTGTGATCTTTGATGTGATCGTATGTGTTGTTTTTTGTGACTTTGACCCTTTTGAGTTGAGAATTATTTGTATGGTTGACTTTGGTCAACATTTTTAATTCCGAGCATCAGTTAGAGATTCAAAATCAGTGATGAATTGATTATGCATTTGTGTTGTATGTGTTGTGATGCATTTATCCTCATTTGACATATGATTGTTCATGGAAATATGATAAAGTGGAGAAAAGCTATTTATTTTAGAAATAAAATGAGACACCTTAAATTTATCCTTGACCACGAGCTAGGTTACAAGTTGATTGTTTATTGAGATTTTGAGATTCTTATATGAAATGTGAGTCCCCCATGGGTCTTTTTCTGGAAGCTAAAGCTTGGCAAGATGTATACAATAGGTTGTGCGCCAACCTTTATTCCACCACATCATTTCATCATCTTATTGCATTGCGTTGCCTAGATTTGTGGTGGTGTGTAACTTGATTATCTGTTGATATGAGTATTAACTATAGCCTTATGTGTTAACCTTATTCACGTTGTTACACCTCAGCCTGTCTATGAATGCCTTAAGTTTTTTTGGTAATTAAGGTCATATTGTGTGTGAAATCATTTATAAGATGTGAGTTTGGAAATATCTTTTCATATCTATAAAACCATTGTTTGTACTGTTGTTATGAAAGAGTGGGGTTTCTATCTCTGTTTCATTTGTTCACACCAATGGTTTTTGTTTTTCCTTTTCTTCTATATATAAATTAATTTTAATTTTAATCCTTATGATATCTGATCAAATAAATATAATTGTCATTCCCCGAGCCTACACCCTGGGCGGGACCGGCACCCGGAGACCATTGTTGGCCCCAAGCGAACCCTTGGCCTGGCTTTCTTAACTCAGCGGAAACCTAACTCAACAGAATAACTCAATACCATGCAAGGTTATAAAACAACTTGACTGATGCATAACATGCCAAAAGGCAACTCGTGCCTCAAAATAGGATATTTACATATATACATAGATAAGAGACTCAAAACTAACTGATTGACTGTCTATGAAGCCTCTAAAATATTGAGATGGATGTTGGGACAGACCCCGCAACATCTTAACAAAAAAAACTAGGAACACAAAATAACCGAGTCCTCCGGAAAGCAAGGAGGCTCACCACTGACTCTGGAGTGCTTAGCTGGATCAACTGTGTGCAGGATGCTGATCCGGGGTACCTGTGTCTGCATCGTCATAAGATGCAGGCCAACTGGCATCAGTACATTGAATGTACGAGTATGCGAGCTGGAAAGCTAAACCACAACTTAAGCTTGAAAGGAGTACAATAGAACACTTACCTTGGCTCTGTTCGACTCATGAATAACCGAACTCAATATATAAAGCAATAAGACAAATGCAATATATAAAGCTTGTAAAACAATGTAAACAACTTAGCTTGTTAATGATAAAACAATAACAACTCAACTTTGCTTATATAAAAGTAAAAATAACTTTTGTGGGAGGTTCTTTAACCGACAACCACCACTATGAGCCCTAGTGATGATACAACGTTTTACCTCACGTTGCCCAAGGACCATCTTATACCTTGCCGTGATATAGGAAGCTAACTTTACTAAGTGGATCCACTAGCTTAACTTACGTGATCATCTAAAAAGTATGACCCGAGAAATCCCATGTTGGCCACATGGTTCTTATGGAGAGTTGAGTTAATATGAACTTGTGTCCCCAATTCGGTACTCAAGACTACTCCCAAAAATACTTTAGCTCATAAGTGTTTTAAACACAACTTTCTTTAGTTTGAGATAATTACTCAAAATCTAGCCCAAAGGCTCACTTGGAATCGATGTTCCTTTTTCTTGAAAACTAGCCCCAAAGGCTCTTTTGGAATCATAGTTCCTTTCTTACTCAAATGTAAAAACATTTAGAAACTCCTTTGGGAATACATAGTTCCCTAATAACTTTTGAGAAATGAACTCAACTTTAACCTCTTGACTCAACTTGAAACTTGAGACTCTTTACTTAGCTTGAAACTCTATACCCTTTACTTGACTTGAAACTTGAGTCTTAAAATGAAGTTAAAACGTTCAATAAAGACTCTTGAACAACTTTAAGAACTTGCTTGACTTGCTTCTTAACTTCCAAGCTTAACTCTTAACTTCACTTGACTTGGAAACTAACTCTCCTTGAATTGGATTTATGGATTCAAGGTGTTTGATCACATGTTATG
>JAJOOF010007925.1:0-15145 GCA_029582545.1 Solanum lignicaule | reverse complement strand
GAATATTATTAGAGTTGTAAATGATTTATATTTCTTTTGCGATATGGGGGTTGAGGGTGTGTGGGGGGTGGGGGAGGGGGGTTCACAAAGGATTTACCTTATACTATATCTACATAAAAAAAAATAATAGTTTGATCTTGTATATATAATGTGACTAACCGGCAAAGCAGGTTCGAAAGGACGACTTGTTCAATGACTTTGTCGATTGACATCCCTTTGCTGAAAAATTACATTATTTAGTGAAAATGTTGACTCTCTTAGTGAAAATGTATATATTGACTCTCTTAGTAATAATGTTGGCTCTGCCAAAGTTCGGATGAATCTCCTTCTACCCTTGCTTGTGCCAAAAAAAAATTTAGGCATCATAATTTTGTGATAATCTAACTTGAAATGAGAAATACACTAATTGCTATTGAATTGTTTTTTTTTGACAGCTTTTGAAACTCTCATGGCACGAAAAGAAAGTGATGGACCAGAAGTCATAGAACTTCTAAAGCAATTTGAATGCAATGGTAAAGTTCTTTTAAAGGAATTTGCTTTTTTAGCTTCTCAAAAAAGAGTTTTTTCTACTATTAAAAACACTTGTTTTTTTTCTTAAATCCTTGACCAAACACTTCAATTCTCTAAAATATACTTTTTAAAATAAGAAGTCATTGCTGACTTTTCTGAGATTTGGCCAAACAAGATGTAGATTATTCAATTCTGGAAAATTTTATTAGTTCAGTTGGTTAATTACCTAAAATTTTACATTATTGATAACGATTCGATTCTCCACCTTAAAATCTCTTCCGCTACTCCCATTTTAAAAAAAAGTAAATATCATGATTCAACTCGATGTTTGCTATTATAATAACACATATAGAGTATATTATTCTTGTTCTTAATTTCTTTCTCTCATTATAATTAATTATTATGTGTATATATATGTAGGAAAACAAAGGTGGCCAGAACTTATTGGTGTACCAGCACAGTATGCTAAGGGAATAATTGAGAAGGAAAATACACTTATAGCTGATGTTCAGATAATACTGAATGGTTCTCCAGTCACAGCTGATTTTAGTTGTAATCGAGTTCGTATTGCTGTAAACATCTTGGATTATGCTGTATCAATGCCTGTGGTTGGTTAATTAATGGATTATTGAAGTAATTAAGCAGCCACATGTGAAAAAATAATAATTAGGGTTCATGTGTGTTGATTATAATGTATCCATGTACTCTTACTATATTTAATGGAATAAATAAGTGTGGCTTCATTAAATGTACTCTCCTTAATTAATTCCTTTTACATATTGTGCTTTAATTCGTCTGTTTCAATTTGTTTGTCTTATTTTGACTTGCACAAAATTTTAAAAAGTAAAAAAAACATTTTAGCAAGTACTTCTGATTTGTAGATTTATCAATGAATACAAGAGTGAGAAAATTTGGCCAAATTTGCTGAATTTTTGAATAATAAATATACTGAATTTTGAATAATGTAATGTCATCGATGTATTTTGAATAAGAAATACAAAGTGTCGATAGTATGTCTCAAAATACAATATATATATCAACAAATGAAGGAGTACTGCATCAAACATGTATCAATGAATATAAGGATGAGAAAATCAATATCATGGATGTATTTATTATTCAAAAAATCTTCCAATGTATCTCTCTGTTCTTTAAAACAGTCAAAAATATAATTTAACAAACGATTCTAATTCGTAGATGTATCAACAACTATGGATGAACAAATAAAAATAAAGAGAGGAATTAAATAGTAGTTGATTTAGTTGTGCTTTTTTAAAAAGGAGAATAAAATTTCCAGAAGAGAATTGGGGGTCGTTAGCCAATATTTGCATATTTGGACCATTTGACTAACGATAGATTTATGAGTCGAAAACTTTTCAAATGAAGAATAAAATAACTCTATATAAAATAGAGATATGTTTGATCCTTTTTTCATTATTTTACAAAGTTTATAAAATAGGTTCTCTTTCAATCAGTACCAAAAACTTCCAAATATACTAGTACATGTTTTTTTACCCAATTGGTAACCATTAAGTTTGAGGGTTGCTCTATTTTAGTCCTTGTATATATAAAAATATTTTTTTAACCCAAATTCCTCTTATTAATTTCTTATAAGAATACAAAAAATAAAGAAATAATTTTGTCCATTACTTATAAAAATATCAGAGATATCTAAAGAGTAAATGCATGGTTAATAGAAAATATTGAATTCACACACAATTTAATAAATTGAAAGGCATAATAATTAGGAGCAATATATCAATATTAAAAATACTTACAATTATAACACATTTTTATGTGTTCTATAAATGACAAAATGACTCATAAATATAAGAACATTACATTAGGGGACCATAGCTTTTTTTATATATAAAAGTTAAAAAATTCAGCTATGAAATTATTATTAATTTTTTATCAAATAGTTCATTAGTAAATATTTCTTATGATGATCCGTCATTAGATAAAATAATATATATATATATATATATATATATATATATATGACACCCAACTTAAGACAAAAAGTCTCACATCGATAGAAACACAGGAAAGATGTTGGATATATAACTTATAAGAAAGCAGTCCTTACCAATTAAAGACGTGTTTTAAAGTCATGCAGGCATAAGCCAAAAGCGACTAACATCACTAGCGAGCTGGGCCGTTACAACTTTCATATATAAATATATACTCATGTAGTCATGTAAGACATCAAATACGCTCTCTGTCTCAAATGATATTTTAGCTAAACGAGATTCAAATTATACAAACTTCAATTTACATTTTAAAGAATATTTTTTTTATTATATTGACATGAGAAGAGTTGCATTATATAATACTTTTTGAACATTGAAAAAAGGCTAGAGGCCAAGAGTAGTAAACTAAACGAACGTGACTTTTACTTAAATATCGTTTATTTTGGAGTTAAGAAAATAATATAACTGAATCTCAATGAGCGAAAATCATAACATAAAGAGTATGTATATGCATGGATGATTGAAAGACATAATAACTAGGAACAATATATCAATATCAAGTACCTATAATTATAAATCACATTTTTTGTGTGTTCTATATACTAACAAGATGACTCATGAATAAAAACATTAATTTTATAGGGGACCATAGGTGTTGTTTTTAATATCCCTTTCTTTTTCTTTTTGTTTCTTTTATTTGTACTTTCTTATTGGTGAAGTGTATATTATTTGGATAAGATCTATCCTTAAATATTGAATTTACGTGAATTCAGAAAACAATCGCATTGTATATTTATTTAAGACTTTAAAATCTTTGGGACCATAAATTTATTTAATGTGTGGTAGGTAGGGTTTGAATTGCAATTGTCAAATTAGTCCCCCCATTACACCCCCAAAAAAAAAAAAAAACGTGATAATGTGTTATACTTTCTTTGGAACAAATAAGAAGGTTTAGGGACCAGTAGCAAACAAAAATATCATTATAAGTGGGAAAAGATAAATATGTATTCATCTTTAAATAGAGGTTTCAGATTTAAGCACTAAATATAAAAAAAAAAACTTCTCAGTATAAATTTCTATTAATTAAACTGTCACGATCCAAAAAAATGGACGTGATGACACTCGTCTTATCCCACCAAGACAAGTCAGCCTAAAACTCAATCTATTATAATAAGATGCGGAAATTTTATAATCAACTCAAAAATACCCCCAAAATCTGATTGTCACGTGTACAAGCCTCTAAAGTATTACAATTGATTCAAAAGAGAAAAAAAACACCAGTCTCAAATGACCTTGTTTCTAGAATAGAACAAGATCATAAATAGGAGTAAGAAGGCCCGCTAAGATGATAAACAGCTACCTCACAAATCTCCAAGAAGCCTCGGAAAAGAAGAGAATGACAAGTACCTTATATTTGGGGATTTGACTCGTTTCCATTACATTTTCTATTCATTTTCTCAAATGCATATTTAAATGAGTAATACTTTTCATATTTAAAATTAAAGATCTGAATTGAATTTAATTTAGCAAGCCTCTTAACTATGATTACATTAGTTAAGAAAATGGAGATGAGTCAAATTCCTTATATTACATCAGTTTCATGGTTAATTCAATAATTGACATAATCATATATGAGTAAGTGTGCACATAGGTTGAGTTGGTTCGATTTTTACTAAAAAAATCAAATCAAGCTATTTATATATATATTAATCATTTTAAAAAACTATATGTTCTAATATTAGAACACAATTTGTGCTTGGTCAATGTTATAAAATCCTTTTAAGAGAAAAAAAAATTAGATTCTGAAAAAACATTTTTTTCTACTACAAAAAAACACATTTTTTTCTTAAACCTTGGCCAAACACCTCGATTCTCTAAAACATGTGCCTTTGTAATAATAGCTAAAAACATTTTTGACTTCCTAGAAATTTGACCAAACAAAATATAAATCATTCAACTCCGAGGAAATAATTTTAATAATTCAGTTGATTGATTGCATAAACTTTCACATTATTGGTGAAGATTCGATTCCCCACCTTATAATCTCTTCCCACGTTTCTCCTTCCCCCCCCCCTCCCCCCCCCACAACAACATACCTAGTGAAGTCTCACGAAGTCGTGAAGGTAGAAAAACTGTTTTCGAAAGACCTTTGGCTCAAGTCCATCACCTACTCCAGCCCAATTTTCAAAAAAATAATAGATGAGATAGTTACACACTTCAATATGGTGTCAGAGCAGATAGAGGTCCTGATTACCCACTTCAATATCAACTCCATGTTTGCTATTATTATAACACATATAAAGTATATTATTCTTGTTCTTTCTTTCTCTCATTATAATTAATTATGTGTATATGTAGGAAAACTAAGATGGCCAGAACTTATTGGTGTACCAGCACAGTATGCTAAGGGAATAATTGAGAAGGAAAATACACTTATAGCTGATGTTCAGATAATACTGAATGGTTCTCCAGTCACAGCTGATTTTAGTTGTAATCGAGTTCGTATTGCTGTAAACATCTTGGATTATGCTGTATCAATGCCTGTGGTTGGTTAATTAATGGATTATTGAAGTAATTAAGCAGCCACATGTGAAAAAATAATAATTAGGGTTCATGTGTGTTGAATATAATGTATCCATGTACTCTTACTATCTATAATGGAATAAATAAGTGAGGCTTCATTAAATGTACTCTCCTTAATTAATTCCTTTTACATATCGTGTATTACTTTGGTTGTTTCTATTTGTTTGTATGATTTTGATTCGACACATAATTAAAAAAAGTAAACTAGGGTTTTAATTCTTGTGGTTGAATAAATAATATGTGGAATGTATCAAAAATAATATTTAATCTTGTAATTTTAAACATGTCAGGTAGAAAATTAAAATTAAAAGAGTTATCATAAAAGAAAAAAATATTTTTTCTAAACAAAGTAAGACATAAAGTAAACAAACAATTAAATTGGAGAGAGTATTTGTCTTATTTGAATAATCTCATGACCAAACGGCTAAATCTCATGGTAGTCTTTCTTCAAAGATATTCAAAGTTTATTATTTATCAATAAAAACTAATATTTTATCGTATGTAAACTATAATTTTCCAATTAAGAGTATTTGTTAGGCGTTATTCCTTCATTGTTTCTTTTTTTTTTCTTGTTATTTTGTCAGTTTGTATTTGTGTTTTCTTGTTTGTGAAGTGTATATATTTTCAAGTAAGATTTATCCTTAAAATATTGGGTTCTCATAATTCCAAAAATCAATTGCTCTGTATCTCTATTTAAGATTTTAACATCTTTGGGACCATATATTTAATTAATGTGTGGTAATTATGATTTGAATTGTAATTGTCAAACTAGTCCCCCCACCCCCCACCCCCACTCCCTCCCCACCACACCCCAAAAATTAAAAATAAAAGGTGACAGTATGTTATACTTTCTTTGGAACAAATTAAGAAGGTTGAGGGACCAATAGTAAACAAAAATATCATTATAGGTGTGGAAAGATAAATATGTATTCATCTTTAATGAAAAAATTTTAATTTATGCATTGCATATATAAGAAAACTCCTCAGTATAAATTTCTATTAATTGAACTCAAAAGCGAATATCAAATACCGAATAACAAACTTAAAAAAAGTAAACAAAAATAATGATACACAATTGAGAAGAATACAAAATCTAGCTAGCCTTGTTATAAAATAAAGAAGTCAAATTGCCAATAAATTAATTAAGGTTTTTTTGGTTCCTCCTATTTTGAGGCAATTTTATTGAGGTTTTTTTTTTTAAATGAAAGAAGTTTGTCTTTTAGAATTTTGAACTACTCCCTCCATTCACTTTTACTTGTAACTTTTGAGATATCAAGAAAATATAATAATTTTTTTTCCATATTTTACCTTCAACATTAAATACTTATTTTTCAAGACATCATTTAATTGGGTTAGTTTGGTAAAATACCTATATCAATAATTATTTTATTAATGAATGTGACAAATCAAAGTGTGACAAGTAAAAGTGAACAAAGGGAGTACTTTAAATGAATTTTATTTCATTTGAATCCAAAAGTTTATTTAAACAAGATTATTCCCCATTTAAAAGACAATAATAAAAACTCAGCATAATGCTCCAACCTTTATATTTCCAATTTCTAAGGAGGAAAATGATTTCCTAAGCCTTTTTTTTTTGGGTAAAGAAGAAATTTTTTCATTAAGCATAATAAATTTTGCGGCATTACATTTCGTATTCTTTTATGAAGAAACGATTTTCTTATGAATTGAACTTTTTTTTTACGCAGTTTTTAAAATATATAAATTTTATATCAAAAAAATAATTTTTTTTATATCCAAATGATGCCACATAAATGCATTGAGATAAATGAAATATTTTTTACGTGTAAATTAGCATACAAAATCATAAAACATGAAAATCAAGTAAAACGAAGCTTTCTATATTCCTTTGCACAAGAATAATAAGAACTTATACAATTGATCACGATTTGAGAACTAGTTTATGTAATTACTGTTAGTGTGGTATTTTAATAATTTAAGAATTCACATTTTTTGCATTGCCACATAGATGTTGGTTTATGGCCGTTGGTGCACTTTTCATATATGTTACATTATGATGGATGAATTGGCAGTTGATTGTTGCCGTTGAAAATAATTATTGCTGCATTACTATTCAGCATTACTCCAAATGGAGTTAGTGTATGTTACAATTTTCTTGGTGCATGCAGCAACTCCCAAGCCGTTGGTGGCTTAAGTGCAGGGCCGACTCAACAACATTGGGGGCCTAAAGCGAAACTTAAGAGAGGGGCCCTAAATATTTTTTCATCATATGTACTTTTATTTAAAATATATTTTTCTAGCTATTTCAGATGCAAAGTCATTAAGTATTGTTTTATAATCAATTTGTTTTAATAATTCCTTTTCAAATGATAATATAGCTAATTCATTCAATCTATCTTGAGACATTGTTGATCTTAAAGAGATTTAATCAATTTTAATTTCGAACGAAGAAAAATTTGGTTGAGGCAACGGTTATAAGAACTGTTAACACAATATGTGTATTTGGAAAAGAATCAAATCTTTTATTTGAATGAGTATTTTCATTACATCATTATCTTCTACTTGTATTGTTTATCTTCAACACTTTTACTTCAAAAAATAAATCTAAACCATCAATTCAGAATAACTAGTATGTGTTAAAGAAAGTTCAAGGTTAAAACAATATTTTTAAAAAAAATTTATCATCTAGTAATCTCAATATTTTACCACTAAATAAGAAATCAAAAATATTTTTTATATGCTTCAATTGGTTCAAATCTATTTTAAAGTAAAAAAATAGTTTGATCTACTCTACATAAATAACGTAATCAACTCTAAAGATTCTTCGAGGGACTTAGTGATTTTGTTTTCCATATTTTCATCAAATTGTTTCTTACGAAAATCATATTTATATTCATGTCATATGCAATTTCTTTAGTAGAAATCATAGCACTCATAGTACATATAATTTTTTTTTAAAAATAATATATATAAGTAATTGTTTTTAAAAATGGGGGCCCCAAAAAATATGGGGCCCCAAGCGATGGCTTTAGTGGCCTAGGGGTTAAGACGGCCCTGCTTAAGTGTCACTTTATTTTCATTCTTTATTCCTTCATTATACCTTATAAAATATGTAACTCCTAAGACTATTATCTTCACTATTTAGTACACCATTATCTTTCTATTTATTCCTAGGACGACTTCTTCTACTATAAATAGTGGTGGTCTTCATTTGTTTTACATATAAGAAAATATAGAGTGCATAAAGTTTGTTAAAAAAAAGAGAGAGTTCTTATTAGTTGAAGGGAGGTGTTCTTTTTGTGGAGCTTTGGACTCAACTCTTGTCCAGAGTTGTTGAGTTATCTTTTGTGAATAGGCTGTTGTATCCTGGAGGGGACAAGTCAAGAAGGACTACTGCTGGACCAGTGAAAAACATTTGTTGTAGTAGGCTTGAATCTCCTTAAAGAGAGCGAGATATTCGCGCCTTAGCCTGAAAAGATTTATTTCTTCATTTTTATTTTCAATTGTAATATTGTAATTCTGCTATTTTGTAATTTTTCACTAACAATTTTAAGGAGATTCAGTAATGGCTACAATTGAAAAAACCGCGGATGTCAAGATGGGAGACCTTAACAAGCCATTTCGGTTCAATGGTAACCATTTCAAGAGATGGAAGGGTAAAGTACTTTTCTACTTAAGTCTTCTCAATGTTTCTTATGTGTTAACTGAGAAGAATCATAATAAAGTTGATGACACCTCCATGGATGATGATGAACTTATTTCTCATCATGAGAAAGTGAAAAGTACGGCAGTGAAGAGGCAAGGGGCTAAGATGCACTTTTACAAAAATAAGAGAGCAACATCACAACGAAGGTAAATTTAATTACTTCAAATAATGCTACTCTTGAAACTCACAAAAATACATCTTTGAAACCTAAGAAGAAATTTTTTAAAGAAAAATAATAGTAGACCTCCCAAGAAAAATAATGGTGAAAATAACCAAGCACAAAATCAACAAGTTCAAGATAAGGGAGCGTGCTTTGTTTGTGGCAAGAGTGGGCATATTGCTCGATTTTACAGATTCCGGAAACGTGGTCCTAACCCTCAGGCAAATGTTACCGAAGAACCTTTTGTGGCAGTGATTACCGACATAAACATGGTTGAGAGTGTTGATGGATGGTGGGATGATTCTGGTGCAAGCTGTCATGTCTGTTATGACAAAGACTGATTTAAAAAATATGCTCATTTTGAGGAGCCCAAAACCATCATTCTTGGTGATTCTCATACAACTCAAGTGCTTGGAATGGGAGATGTCGAATTGTGTTTTACTTCTGGAAGGATATTAACTTTAAAAGATGTACTTCACACTCCTTCCATGAGAAAAAAATTGACGTCTAGTTTTCTTCTTAGTAAAGCAGGCTTTAAACAGATTATTGAATCTGATCAAACAATATGTCATTGTGAAGAAGGGTATTTTTGTGAGAAAGGGGTATGCTTCTGATGGGATGTTCAAATTGAATGTTGAAAAGAATAAAGTTTCTACTTCTGTTTATATGCTTTCTTCTACCAATTTTTGGCATGCTCGTTTGTGTCATATTAATGATCGTTATGTTGGAATCATGAGTAGTTTAGGGCTAATCCCAATGGTTAAAAAGAATTTGAAAAGTGTGAGGCTTGTAGTAAAGCCAAAATCACTAGAAGGCCTTGTTTTCAAGTTGAAAGAAAAACTGATTTGTTAGAATTAGTTCATACTGATATTTGTGAACTTGGTGGAATTTTAACTCGTGGAGGTAATAGATAGTTTATCACCTTCATTGATGATTTTTCTATTTTTACATATGTTTACTTGATGAAAAATAAAAGTGATGCTTTTGAAAATTTCAAAACTGATCTCCATGAGGTTGAAAATCAGTTTGGAAGAAAAATAAAAAGAATTAGAAGTGGTAGAGGCCGTGAGTATGAGTTAAATGATTTTAATTCTTTTGTTAGATCATTGGGAATAATTCATGAAACTACTCCTCCTTATTCTCATTCATCTAATGGTGTAGTGGAAAGGAAAAATAGAATTTTGGTTGAATTGACTAATGCCATGCTTATTGAGTCACATGCACCTTTAAATTTTTGGGGTGAAGCTATTTTGACTGCTTGTTATGTGTTGAATCGTGTGCCTCATAAAAAGTCTAAATTGACACTTTTTGAATTGTGGAAAAGTCACAAGCCATGTATCTAAGAGTTTGGGATTGTCTAGCCTTTGTGAGGCTAATGGATCCCAAGATTATAAAGTTGGGTAAGAAAGTTACTACTTGTGCTTTTCTTGGTTATGCTTCAAATAGTACAGCCTATAGATTTTTTAATCTTGAAGATAATATTATAATTGAATCAGGTGATGCTATTTTTCATGAAGATAAATTTCCATTTGATTCTAAAAATAGTGGGGGTCAAAGGATTGGACAAAATATTTTGTCACTACCTAGTTCTTCTACTTCTACTTTGAAAAATAAAGAAGTTAATGCTTTTGAGTTAAGAAGAAGTAAAAGAGCTAGAGTAGAAAAATATTTTGGTCCTGATTTTTATGTGTTTAATGTTAGAGATGACCCTCTCACTTTGAAAAAAGCATTATCTTCACATGATTCTATATTTTGGAAAGAGGCTAATGAAATGGAATCACTAATTTCTAATAAAACTTGGAAGTTAGTTGATTTACCACCGGGTTGTAAAACTTGGTTGCAAATGGGTCTTACGAAAAAAGTTGAAACCGGATGGATCAATTGATAAATATAGGCTAGGCTAGTTGCAAAAGGTTTTAAACAACTAGAAGACCTAGAATTTTTTGATACTTTTTCTCCGGTAACAAGAATTACATCTATAAGACTTTTAATTGCTATGGCTGCAATTTTTAATTTGTAAATTCATCTAATGGATGTAAAAACTTCTTTAAATGGAGACCTAAATGAGGAAATTTATATGAAACAACCCGAGTGTTTTGTGGAAGCAGGCCAAGAAAGCAAAGTGTGTAAATTTACTATATCCCTATATGGCGTGAAACAGGCACCAAAGCAATGGCATGAAAAATTTGATTCCTGCATGATTAATAATGGGTTTAAAACAAATGAGTGTGATAAGTGCATTTATCATAAGTCTTGGAATAATTCACATGTAATTATTTGCCTATATGTTGATGATTTGTTGATCTTTGGCTCTAACATTAATGTTATTGTCACGCCCCAAGCCTACACCCTGGGCGGAACTGGCACTCGAAGACCATTGCTGGCCCCAAGCAAACCCTTGGCCTGACTTACTTAACTCAACGGAAGACTTAACTCATCACATACACATTCATGAAGTAGCTAGAATGTTATAAAGGAACATTCAACTGGCCATAAAGGCAAACTCAAGTCTTTAACATATGAAATGAAAAGTAAAGACAATTGAATTGACCAACTGACTGCCTATCTGTCTATGAAGCCTCTAAACAATTGAGATGGATGTCGGGACAGGCCCACGACATCCTAATGAACTAATACTAAAATTGAAAACAATAAATAAGAGTCCTCTGGAATGCAAAGAGGCTCACCAACAGACTTTGAACTGCTCACTAAATCAACGATGCGCTGGAATGTCGATCCTAGTTACCTGTGTCTGCATCATCGATGCAGGCCAACTGGCATCAGTACATTGAATGTACGAGTATGCGAGTTGGAATGCTAAAACAACATAGTCTTGAAAGAATCTAAGAGAAATTGAAGAACTTACTTGGCTCAGCTCAACTCAACATGAATGAACTCATTTCAATATAAAGCAGTTTAAATGTAAGTGCAATATAAAGAAAAACTGTGTAAAAACATGATATCAACTCTGTGTGTATACAAAGATACAAATAACTCTTAGATGTATTTAAAAGTACAATGAACTGATGTATATAAAGATATAATAACTTTTGTGGGAGTTTATCTAACCGACAACCATCACATAAGAGCTATAGTGATGATATAACGATCTACCTCACGCTGCTAGCGCATCCTATACCTGGCCAAAGGTATAGAACCTGAACTGCCTAATCGATTCATTAGTCTATTTCGAAAAAGGTTCATCTAAAAATTATTGGACATTTCCTTAATCTAACAACCTAACTTCCAAAAGGGATAACTTGCTTATACGAACTCGGAATCGCGCAAACTTGGCGGAGTTGGAAAGATCATTCCAAGGGTTTTCCAACCATATCTGGAACTACACCTAACGCATCCTGAACTAGAAGTTATGGCCGTCTGAAGTTGACCAAAAACTCAACTTTAACTTACTGACAATTTTCCTGATTTCCTTATACTTTCCAAAAATAACTATTTCTAGATTTTAAACTTCTTTCTAGTTCTTTCTAGTTGTGGGATGTTACAATATCTCCCCCTTGAGAACATTCGTCCTCGAATGAGATTTTGTCTTACTAAGCTAATGGTAGTAACATTAAGTTTAAACACCCAACAAGCAAATGCAACAACCAACACTCTTACTCATAATTTAGATAGTACTAAAAAGAAAATTAGTACCTTGGTTTGCATTTTTTTCCAGACTCGAAGAGATGTGGATGCCTCTTCTTCATATCCTCCTCAGCTTCCCAAGTAGCTTACTCAACAAATTGATTCCTCCAAAGGACTTTGACTGATGCTACTTCTATTGTTCTCAACTTGCGAACTTCGCGATCTAGAATCTGAACAGGAACCTCCTCGTAGGATAAGCTATCCTTGATCTCAATATTTTCAGTTGGTATGATCAATGAAGGATCGCCCATACACTTCTTCAACATGGAGATGTGAAACACCGGATGAACCACCTTTTGAATATGCGATAAGGCCCAATATATCGGGGACTAAGATTCCCCTTCTTACCAAACCTCATAATACCCTTCATGGGTGAAACTTTTAAATATACCCAATCATCTACTTCAAACTCTAACGGCCTTCTCCTAACATCAGTGTAGGATTTCTGAAGGCTCTGCGCCGTTTTGAACCTCTCTTGAATCACCTTCACCTTCTCCATAGCTTGGTGAACTAAATCTGGTCCTATCAACCCTGTTTCACCAACTTCAAACTATCCAATAGGAGATCTGCATCTTTTCCCATAAAGAACTTCATATGGAGCCATTTGGATGCTAGAGTGGTAACTATTGTTGTAAGTAAACTCAATGAGAGGTAGGTGATCATCCCAATTCCATTTGAAATCAATCACACAAGACCTCACCATATCTTCTAATGTCTGAACTGCTTGCCCATCTGTGTGAGGATGAAATGCAGTACTTAAGTTCACCTTTGAACCCAAGCCTTTTTGGAATGACTTCCAAAACTGGGCAGTAAATTGTGCACCTCTATCTGAAATAATAGAGACTGGAACCCCATGAAGTCTTTACCACCTATTGAATATAAATTTTAGCATAATCTTCTGCTGAGTTGGTAGTCTTTACCGACAAAAGTGGGCAGATTTCGTCATCCTATCGACAATCACCCAAATAGAATCATGCTGTCTGCGAGACTTTGGCAAGCCTGTGATGAAATCCATATTCATCATCTCCCACTTCCATTCCATAAGTTCTATATTCTGAGCCAAACCACCGGGCCTTTGGTGCTCGACTTTCACTTGTTGGTAATTTGGACACTTAACAACAAACTCTGCAATGCCCTTCTTTATGCCATTCCACCAATACACTTCTTTCAAATCACGATACATCTTGGTGGAACCTGAATGAATGGAATATCTAGATCTATGAGCTTCCTCCATGATCCTTTCTTGGAGTCCATCCACCATAGGTACGCATAATCTACCTTGATATCTCAATACACCATCTCCCTTTTATTCAAAAGCTAATACTCTTTGCTTATGAACTTTTGCTTTTAAGTCTAGCAAAATGGGGTCTTAGTCTTGCTTTTCTATCACTTCTGAAACTAATGATGACTCAGCCCCATTCGTCACCACTATTCCTCCTTCTGTGAAATCCATAAGTTGGACTCCCAGGCGTGCAAGTCTGTGCACATCTTTTGCTAACTCTCTCATTTCTTCCTCAACATGGGCGGTACTACCCATAGATAACCTGTTTAAAGAATCAGCAACAACATTAGCCTTACCTGGGTGGTAAAGAATACTCATGTCATAATCCTTGAGTAACTCTAACCACCTCCTTTGTCTGAGATTTAGCTCCTTCTGAGTAAACACATACTGAAAACTCTTGTGATCAATGAATACATTAACATGAACACCATATAAATAATGACGCCATATCTTCAAAGCGAATACTACAACAGCCAACTCTAAGTCATGGGTTGGGTAGTTCTTCTCATGAACTTTCAATTGTCTGGAAGCATAAGCTATAACTTTGCCATTCTGCATTAACACGCAACCCAAACCAACTCTAGATGCATCACAATACACCACAAAACCTTGTGTACTATAACATCTCGCAATTTGAAATAACTAAGAAGAAGCTTAAAATTTGAAAAAGTCATTTTTGGAAAGAATTAAAAATCTGGAAATTTGCTAAGTTAGGAAATAGTGAGGTTTTGGTCAACTTCAAATGACCATAACTCCTAGCTCAGGATGAGTTAGGTGTAATTACAGATATGGTTGGATAGCTCTTGGAATGATCTTTCCAACGCCACCAAGTTTGCACAATTCCGAGTTTGTATGAGTGAGTTATGCCCTTTGGAAGTTGGGCTATTGGAATAAGGAAAATTCTATCCGAATTTTAAAGGGGTAGTTTGGTCTTTTCCTTACCCTTTTATTTTAATTCATTTTAGTAATAATTTTAAGGGTCTAAACTGATAGGATTCAGTTTACGCTTTTAGAAAAAAGGTTAGGGTTTTGAAAGAAGAGAAAAGAATAGGAGAACGAAGAAGAACATTCAAGTTTCGTCGATTCCTTGGAGCTTTGCCTGTGGAATTCGTCGGGGGTGATCCCTACAAGGTATGTGAGATCTTTTCGTGTTGGGTTAGTTCACTCACACTCCAATCTTATTCCTATTCAGACAATGGTTGTTGATTGAATGAAAAGTTGGTGAGTTCTTGAAGAACTTTGTTGAAATTTGTTAAGTTCTTGTTGGTTGAGTTGTTGATGCTTTCCGGGCTGTTTTTCGAGTTAGA
>JAJOOF010007924.1:0-10964 GCA_029582545.1 Solanum lignicaule | reverse complement strand
CTTATGATCTCTTGCTATGTATAAGACTTTTCCTTTTTTTGTTATGTATTGACTATGAGGGTGAGCCCGGTAGTTTGTCTTGGCCCCCGCTAAGTACCCATGTTTAGAGGTGGTGTTGGACAAGTTGTGTATTATGCTTGAGCTTGACTCATCTATGGTATTTATGCATCATTCCTTTTTTTTTCTTGCTCCCTTAGTCCCGATTTCCCCCTTGATTATGCTTATCACTTATGGTCATTTTAATTGCTTTCGCGACCAAGGATGTGTAATGATACGCTATGAGGCTTGTTTGGGGTTCCTTCGGGTTCCCTATTCGCCGGTCACGTCTAGGCCCTAGGCTTGGGTCGTGACAAAAATGGTGTTGCTAAAAGAAGGAATAAAACTTTATTGGACATGATAAGATCAATGATGGCGCAGACAAATTTATTTATCTCTTTCTGGGGAGATGCATTATTGACTGCGGTTCACATATTGAACCTAGTGCCTTCTAAATCAGTTTCTTCCGCTCCTTATGAACATTGGACTGGTCACAAAACAAACCTAAATGATATGCGACCGTGGAGTTGTGCAACATATATTAAAGATCGCTTTGGTGAGTTTGGTAAACTAAGTCCAAAAGGAAAGAAATGTATCTTTATAAGGTACTCTGAATGCTCCAAAGGGTATGTGTTCATCGATGATTTAGAGGATGGAAGTATTATTGAAATTGTATCACGAGATGACAGATTTTTGGAAAATGATTTTCCCAAAAAGGGTGAAATAGATGAAGTTGAGCCTCTCCATGAAATGTTGAATTCAGAAGATCAGGTAATGTTGTCAGACATACTTGATAATTCAATGGATGAAGAAATGATTCCTAGTCCAAGTGGGAGTTATGAATCCTAAAATTCTATAGAGGAATCTAAACTTCAAATACGTAAGAGTAAAAGAAAAGGTGTACCTAAATGATCTTATGAGATTGAGGATTATGTTTTCTTGGTATCTCCAACAGAATTGGATGAACCTAATTCTGTGACTGAGGCCTTATCGAGCCATAAAAAGATGAATGGTTAAAAGTGATGAAAGAAGAATTAGAGTCCATGAAAACCAATAAAGTGTAGGATATAGTTGACCTTCCTAAGGAACGTAAAGCTATTGGGAATAAATGGATTCTCAAAGTTAAACGCAAATCATATGGGTCGATAGAAAGACACAAAGCGCGATTGGTGGCAAAAGGTTTTACTCAAGAAGTTGGAATAGACTATGAGGAAACTTTTTCACTAGTTGTGAAGTTTACCTCCATACTCTTACTTTTAGCTATTGTTGCACGTTTAGATCTAGAATTACACCAAATGGATGTGAAGACTGCTTTTCTCAATGGAGAATCAAACGAGGAAGTCTACATGAAATAACTAGTAGGTTTCTTTGTTAAAGGTCAAGAAAAGAAAGTTTGTAAATTGAAAAGTTTAATTTATGGCTTAAAGCAATCTTCAAGGCAGTGGTACCTGAGATTTCATAAGGATGTGATGTCATTTGATTTCACCATGATCGATGAAGACCATTGCATCTATGTGAAAAAGTCCAATAGAAATTTTGTAATTCTTTCTCTTTACGTAAATGATATTTTATTACCTGGAAGTAATTTGGAGTATGTGAACACTGTCAAGTCATGACTTTCAAAATCATTTGATATGAAAGATATGGGTGATCCAAAGAAATCGTTCCAAGAAATTTTTGAGTTTAGCTCAAGAAACTTATATAAAGAAAATATTGGAACGTTTTCGAATGAATAGTTGCAAATCCATGGATATTCATGTAGCAAGGGGTGAAACTTTAAGCCTTGAAATGTGTCTAAAGACTGAAAAAGAAAAGGAAGACATGTCTCGAGTTCCTTATTCTAGTGTTGTCGGGAGTTTGATGTATGCTATGATGTGTACTCGCCCCGACGTTTTTTATGCTATGAGTCTAGTTAGCAAGTATCAATTCAATCCTGGAAAAGATCATTGGAAAGAAGTAAAGAGAATATTCCGATACTTGAAGGGAACTGCAGATCATACACTTTGTTAAAGTGGATCTGATTTATTCATAAGAGGTTATATAGATGTTGATTGGGTTGGTGACCGGAATGATAGAAAATCAACATCCGGTTATGCTTTCTTACTAAATGGTGGTGCTATTTCATGGAAAAGTAAGAAACAAACTTGCACAACTCTTTCAACCATGGAATCTAAATTGGTGACTTGTGCGTCTGTAGTACAAGAAGTTGTTTGGTTAAAGAGATTCTTTGAGCATTTGAGCATTGCAAAGAATTCTAAGGGTCTCTTGATTCTATATTATGATAGTCAAGCGGCTATCGCATATACGAAGGATCCTAAATATTACAGCAAGACCAAACACATTGACATCAAGTATAACTTTGTGAGAGACGTAGTGGCAAGTGGAGAAATAACTTTGCAATACATTCCTACACGTGAAATGATGGTTGATCCTTTTACAAAGGCCATTTCTAGAGACTTGTTTGAAAAACATGTTAAGGCTCTAGGTTTGTGTAGAATATAATGATATTTTAGTATTGTAAAATAACTTGATTGTTATAATATTCTCTTCTATATAATACTATTGGATTTATATTCAACTATAATATGCATGTGATAATTTGTAAGAAATAAATTGTGTTGAACAAGTCGCGAGATTGGCTCTCTCACACGAGAAATTGCCTCTTACGTCGGGAAACGTGAAGAGATGAGTTTCACCACCTTATTATGACTTGTTTTATGAGCTAGACAAAAGTTTCTCTAAGAAAATGAATTTGAGGATCACTGGATAAAAGAAACTAGGGCTAAACATCTTGAGGTGTTTAGACTAAGGTTTGTACGATGTTGGATAATCAAAAGAATGAGACACATACACCAATATAAGGTGAAAACATCGTAGCACGTGTTTCATACCACGTGTGTCAAGCGATCAATAGGTCAATGAAAGAATGGTTTCCTACTTCTTCATTGTGTGAGACCAGTGTTTTAAAAGACTCTGTTGGGACTCGTCCTGGGGTGGGGCTCTAGCAAAACGCCTTGAAACTATAGTATGGGGCTTAGTTCTATAAGACTTACTCCCCAAGAGCCCGATTGTACGCCCTAAACACGCCCAACGTCCAACGCTCGAGGTTTGCCTAACAGATCTTACACATATTATGTATTAAAACTTTTAGTTAGCATTGTTGACCCTCATAATTCTTGAATAAATGAATGAAAAATAATAATATTTTAACCTATAGAAATAAAAAGATTGAGAGTAATGAGTCCACGATTTGGACTCATTTAGGGCTTTATTTAATAGATTTAGTGTCCTCAAATGCATATTTTGTCTCAATAACTGATATAAATCATTGAATTTCAGGTATTTGGACTTAGGGACAAAGCATGGACACTATTGAGCAAAAAGGATCAAGGCAACTGAAAGAACGAAGAAAAGAAGGCCTGAGGATCGCCTAAACCATTGGGCGAGTCGCCGAATGGACTGGGTCTCGCCTAAAGTTCCAGTGTGCCAAACCCTGAAGGAGAAAATCAAGTCGGCGATAGACAGGAGCAGACAACGAGTCACTGAACAGTTCGGTGATGCAGTGCCTTATCGCCCAAAGTTACAGGACCTCAAGGATGCTAAAGGCAAAAGCAAAAAGGCGATACAAATAACCAAAGGGCGGATCGCCGAATGTATTGGCGATCCCGACTTATTGCGTCAACTGGTCCTTCACAACACACTTTTTGACAACTATAAATACTTGTTTAAAATTTTAGCTTAGTATCTCAAATCATAGTATTGTTCAATTTTTTAAGTTTAGAGTTTAGAACTGAATAGAGAGAATATTTCCTTAGCTTTGAAGATTTAAAGATTTCCATCTCTAAGAAATTGGAAGTGGGTGTTGAAGATTATTTATCTTATACCTTTGTAAAGACTATATCAATCTTACCCAGTTGATAGAAACACAACTTGGTAACGATTTTTACCTTTTTACTATGTCTAGCTAAAACCCCAATTCTTGGGGTGTGATTATGGGTTGATTTAACTGCTGGATATTGTTAATTGATAGTAAATTTACTGTTTAAAAGTGATTTCGTTCAATAATTGTGGTTGAATTTAATGGGTTGTAGTTGCGAATACAATCTTAACTTCATGTTTTTGGCTTGCTCGAGAGAGAGGTTTTAAAATCAAAATTGTTGAATCGATGGTTTGTGGGTATTGGGTTGTCATGGGTTCAGCTCGAGAGAGTGAATCCTAAACCCTTTTCCACACATTCAGCTTGAGAGAGTGAATGGACTAAAGCGAAGGTTGTGCTTCATTGCTACTTATTGGTGTTCGAGAGAAACTAATTTGATTCTGGGTAAATTGTTCGAGAGAAAAATTACCCCCACTAAAGTCTAGCTTATTCACTGATTTGCAGCTGCTTACTATTAATTGCAATTACCCAGTTTTTTACCTTAGCCCATAATCCTATCATATCCCAAGAATCCATCTCCATATTCATATTTTCATGTTATTTACTGGTTTAGTTGATAGTACAAACAAACCTCCTTTGATATTTGACACTTGTGTCACCCAAAACTTGAATTATATTTTTCTTCGTAAATGTTTTTAGCTATGATTGACTTGAGCATATTTATGATTTTCTATTGATTCTTTAGTACGAACCACTCCCTTGGGACTCGACCCCAACTCACTAGTTGGGTTATATTACTATTGAACGATCGTTGATGCTTAGTATTGGATGAAGCATCTTTGATAGTGTTACCTTTAATCAAAATGGCACCGCTGCCGGGGAGTGGTGTTAGTTGAGAATTTTTAGTTAAGTTGAATTTTTTTCTTGTTAGTTATAGTGAAACTTACTTAATTTTTAGTTTTTTTTTTATTGGTTGTGTGTTAAAACAAGAAGTGTGAGTGTGAACGGCAACAATGGCAGCCAAGTAGGCAATCGAGATGACATCAGAAACCTCAACGATGTCAACAAGCCTCATGCTAATGACCCCCAACTTATGGGAGGTATTGGTGCCATTCGCTTGCCTCCGGCTGAAGGGAATGTGGTGTTCCACATCACGAGTACTATGTTGCAACTCTTGCAACTAAAATGGCTTTTCAGTGGGTTGGCTAATGAGGATCCCCATGAGCACATTAGAAACTTCGTGGATGTATGCAGATCATTCTCCTTCAAGAATATCTCCCAAGAATCGGTCCAGTTGAGGTTGTTCCCGTTCTCTTTGATGGGAGAAGCGTGCAAGTGGCTGGCTGAATTGCCACGTGAATCAATTACTTCGTGGGAGGAGTTGGTTACTACATTTAATGTGCGATTTTTCCCTCTTTCGAAGATGATGACTCTTCGGGACAGCATTCAAAGCTTCAAGCATCTAGAAGGCGAGCCAATTCATTAAACTTGGCTACGATTCAAAAAGTTGGTGCTTCAATGCCCAACCCATGGTTTGATGCAGCAACCTTATGTGATAGCGGTTCAGCTCTTGGATGGCATGACTACCATAAACAGGGTGTGGTACACCCGTGAAGACCAGGTCTCCCCTCTCACGTTCAAGTTGACGAAGGAATAGATGGAGAAGGACAATGAGAGGGACTAGAGCATGGCCAATGACACAACTTGACATTTTATCTAAAAATGTCATGGGAGCTGGTGCTCGAAGTTTCAATGCCATGGGTGTCGGGTGTGCTAATCCGGATGAGTCTAAGTTTGAGGCCTTGTATAATGAAGAGGTGAATTTCCTAGCCAACCAAGGCGGTGGTTATTGTTCAAACTACCCGAGGCAGAGTGGTAACTAAGGTTGGAATAAGGATGAATGTTGGAAAGATCGAGATCATGAATGGAGGGACTGTAATCCAAATTGGAAGAATGGGGAGAAGGATATGTATGTGCCTCCCCACGAGCGCCAAAAGCCAAAGGATTCGGAAGATGGTCGGTCTGAGGATATACTTTCTCATATCCTCAACAAAGTTGAAGGGTTAGACAAGATCCTTGAAAGAGATGAAAGAAAACGTGTCGACCCTTAGCCAGACTGTCATCTCCAATTCAGTGTCGATCAAGTAGTTAGAGACCCAAATGGGTCATATCTCGTCTCATCTAAACCCGAGACAACAAAGGGGGTTGCCTAGTGACACAATGGCCAACCCCAAGAATGAGGTTTGAAGGTGGACTTGGGTTATGCCACAACGTTAACTAAGGCGCTGCTTGGGAGGCAACCCAAGTTTTATTTTCTTTCTTTTTAAGTTTGGAATAATGGTGTGGAAAGTGATTGAAAAGTACAGGTTGGCGAGCAAAAGGTCCACTCGGCGCATTGCCAAAAAGGTCAGCAACCCCGACTCAGACCGCCGTTGGACTCAAGACATCTTCAAAGTGGAGTCTATAAAACTTGGCAAGCCCAGGAAATTGTCGGCGAGTCGTCGACCAGGTCGGCGATGGTGATCTTGTCTGCCGGTTGGACTCCCAGATTAACTAGAGGTCCTGTAAAACTCGGCGAAGTACGTTTACACTCGGCGGGTCACCGAGTGGATCGGCAGGCATGACTAATGTCGCCGAATGGGCGAGAACTGGACGGTTTTTAAAGGCCAAAGGTTTAAACTTTCAAACTCTTTCACTTTCCCTCACTTTTAATCATCACAAACTCACACCCGCACTCTAGTTTCTATATTTCTTGCACCTTCAGAGTATTTTAGTGGTTGATTTGTTCTCGGATTTGGATTACATTGCCGCCTAGCATTTCAATCTTATTTTTTTATCGACATTAAAGGTTAGTTTTCCGAACCCCGCATTTACTTTTACATTTGTACTCTTATACAATCGATATTATCTTGTTGAAGTATGTTGGGCCTCTTTGAGCTTAATTGTTCTTTGATTGCCTATTTTAATTTGATAATCTTACCCGTATTGTTTTGATTATTGAAAATCCCGTATTCTTGTGCGTTGAAATGATTTAAATTTTATGGGGTTGTGCTTGCATGTTGTTTAGTTTGGTTGGGTGAAGTCTTAGTAGCCCGTATTTGTGCAAAAAGATGTAATTTACCCAATGATAGAGCGGATGACGTCTTTCTTAAGGGTAAAAGTCATCAATTGGCCAAATTCGACAAAACCGGGAGAAGTCTGAGTATCCCGGGGTAATGTGAGCAATGGGTCTAGTGTTAATTTGAGTTTTGCATGCTTTGATTTTGTTTTCGGGGGCTGCGGGGTTGAATTCGAGAAGTTGGGTTGAAAGTAAGCACATTGGGTCGTTTGGCGAGCTGGGTGGAGCTCGCCGAACCACTCAACGGTTCACCGAAGTTCCCCATCTCGCCTTTAATTTCATGCTTTAATTGTTGTTGAACTCTGCAACTTTCGGCTAGAAGTCTAAGGTCGCCAAAGGCACTCGGCGACTCGCTGTAAGTCTTCTTGATCACTCTTTGTCTGCACCCCTGAACCTTTTTTGCACTGTAACTTTCGACGGTCTAACCCTTGCTCGCCGAAAGCTGTCAATGATTCACCGAAAGGCCTTTACCATCGCCGACTTGCCAAAAGTTTAGAGCCAATCCTTTCGGCGAGCCCGATCTGGCTCGCCAAAGTGATTCGGCGACCCACCGACTGGATCGGTGAGTCTGTCTGCAACTGTTTTTCTGTGGATTTGATTGAGTTGTTTCTAACTTTTTCCCTATATTTTGCAGACTTGGCTAGACCAAAAGTTGCTGGGAGAAAAATGCCACCCCGGAAAAGAGCATGGGATATCAAAATAAATGAAGGGGGAGTCAAATCCCCCCAAGAAGGGAAGACAAGAACCTCCACCTGGAGATAAAGGCAAGGACAAGAAGCCCATTTTTGACAGCAAGACTACTCTCCGAGGCCCCTTTATTCCTTCATGGGCCCGGGGATTCTATGCAGTTGTGCAGACCTTTTTGGCGGATACACCCTTGGCAATTCCTAGTGGGTCTGGCACTGCTTTTTTTTCTGAGGTGACTCCGGGTACTGAGACCCAGGACCAGAGTGATGCACCGGGCACTGATGCCCAGACAAATGGAGCAACTATGTAGACATGACCCCGTCTTTATCTCCCTCTCTGTCTTACTTTCTGACTTTTGGATACTTTTGTTTGCATTTAAAGAGAAATGTTTTATTTGTGGTGGGGGTGAGGCCCACCTTTTGTGACCTGATTAGTTTTGTTTATATAATTGGGTTTTGAGCTTTATCTTGTGGTTTACACTACTTTTGTGGATGTTTGAGCTTGTGGCTCCTTGTTTTTAATTGTAAATGATTTTTGACCCTTCCAAAAAATTATCCCTCCTCTTGTTTGTGATAAATGTGATTGTTCTCTTGCAAATTTGAGTATCGGTTTTGATCAATACCGATGACTTGAATAGTGCTCATAATTGAACAAAAATGAATGTGTGGCTACGATGAGGCCAAATGAAGTTGCATAGTCAATATGTGAACTCTTTGCATCTCGTTGTGACTAGCCAAGTATCGAATTGAGTCTCTTGTGATGAACATTGCACACTAGCGAAAGTGTGGAGTCTTGTTTGACTTTGGTGTCAATGCCTTGTGTGATGAGCTTACCATGAACCATGTGTGATGACACCTAGAATTTGCCCCGTTGGCCCGTCTGACTAAGTGAAGCAATCTCTTGATAGGATCTTAGGCAACTTTTAAGAGAGAAACAATTTGACATTATACCTTTTTTGTGGCCAACCTTGTGAGTGTGTGAACTCCTTTTGAGCACCCTTTGAGCCTTAACCTTTTCTTGGAAAAAACATGATAAAAATATCATCTTTCTTAATCCATTACCCATAATCCTCATGATTTGTGGTTTGTTTGAATAGCCAACTTAGGTGAAAAGCCTAAGTTGGGGGTGTGGTGAAAAGAGAAGGTAAATCAAGAAGTGCAAGAAAGTCCCCTTTTGACCCATGGTTTTGTAAAAAAATGGAACCCCTCCATACAAAATAAGAAGAAGAAAAGAATGGAAAAGAAAAAGAATGAATGAATTGTGGAATAAAGTTGAAAAATGCAAAAAGAAATGGGGTTTCCAATAGTCCATGGAAAGTGAATGATGGGATGACTTGTAAGCTACAAATGAAAATGATGAAGAAAATGAAAGGAAGTGTTGTTCACACCACATTTCATGAGGACTATAGCCATTGAGCCTAAATGACCATACCTTTGCACTCATCCCCATTACAAGCCTTGAAAAGACCTTTTTGATCTTGAGTGAACTGAAACAAATGTTGGTTGGAAAATACGGGCAAACCTATGGTTTAAATCATACATTGTGTTCATCTTTGTGAGTGTGAGCGTTGCATTTGATTCCGGAACTTTAAATTGTTGAACCATTGTGTGTGAATATGGAATCATCCTTTGTCTGAGGGCATTTGAGTACCTTTGTTGAGCTTGAACTTGCATTTGAAGCAAGTATTGTGAGCTTGAGATTCTTTGGTAATGGTGAGTCACAACTTGAATCTTTGATTGCACAATTGATCCTTGCATGAGTAAATTGAGTCTTTTTGTGTGCATTCATGATTGAGACATCATTTTGAACTGCTGAACTTGAGTTTTACTTGAGGACAAGCAAAAGTTTAAGTTGGGGGTGTTGATGAGTCCACGATTTGGACTCATTTAGGGCTTTATTTTAATAGATTTAGTGTCCTCAAATACATATTTTGTCTCAATAACTGATGTAAATCCTTGAATTTTAAGTATTTGGACTTAGGGACAAAACATGGACACTATTGAGCAAAAATGAACAAGACAGCTGAAAGAATGAAGAAAAGAAGGCCCGAGGATTGCCTAAACCATTGGGTGAGTCGCCGAATGGACTGGGTCTCGCCTAATGTTCCAGTGTGCCAAGCCCTGAAGGAGAAAATCAAGTCGGCGATAGACAGGAGCAGTCGGCGAGTCACCAAACAGTTCCGCGATACAGTGCCTTATCGCCCAAAGTTACAGGACCTCAAGGATGCTGAAGGCAAAAGCAAAAAGGCGATACAAATGACCAAATGGCGGATCACTGAGTGGATCAGCGATCCTGACTTATTGCGCTGACTGGTCCTTCACAACACACTTTTTGACAACTATAAATACTTGTTTAAATTTTTAGCTTAGTATCTCATATCATAGTATTGTTCAGTTTTTGAAGTTTAGAGTTTAGAACTGAATAGAGAGACAATATTTCTTTAGCTTCGAAGATTTGAAGATTTCCATCTCTAAGAAATTGGAAGTGAGTGTTGAAGATTCTTTATCTTAGACCTTTGTAAAGACTATATCAATCTTACTCAGTTGATGGAAACACAACTTAGTAACGATTTTTACCTTTTTACTATGTCTAGTTAAAACCCCAATTCTTGGGGTGTGATTATGTGATTATGGGTTGATTTAATTGTTGGGTATTGTTAATTGATAGTTTATTTGTTGTTTAAAAGTGATTTCATTCAGTAATTGTGGTTGAATTTAATGGGTTGTAGTTGCAAATACAATCCTAACTTTGTATTTTTGGCTTGCTCGAGAGAGAGGTTTTAAAACCAAAATTGCTGAATCGATGGTCTGTGGGTATTGGGTTGTCATGGATTTAGCTTGAGAGAGTGAATCCTAAACCCTTTTCCACACATTCATCTCGAGAGAGTGAATGGACTAAAGCGAAGGTTGTGCTTCATTGTTGTTTATTGGTGTTCGAGAGAAACCAATTTGATTCGGGGTAAATTGTTCGAGAGAAAATTTACCCCCACTAAAGTCTAGTTTATTCAGTGATTTGCAGTTGTTTACTATTAATTGCAATTACTCGGTTGTTTACCTTATCCCATAATCCTATCACACTCCAAGAATCCCGTCTCCATATTCGTATTTTCGTGTTATTTACTGTTTTAGTCGATAGTACAAACAAACCCCCTTTGATATTTGACACTTGTGTCACCCCAAACTTGAATTATGTTTTTCTTTGTAAATGTTTTTAGTTATGATTGACTTGAGCATATTTATGCTTTTT
>JAJOOF010007921.1:0-16043 GCA_029582545.1 Solanum lignicaule | reverse complement strand
CTTTTTATATACAGCTAAACAAGTTTCCGGTAACTTCCGAAGCACATTTTTAAGAACTTTTGGGTCAAATTCAAATATAATCATTTCATTAAGTTCTCAACTCCAAACTCACATGTGAGGCTCTAGTTTCACTCTATCATTTTCCGGGTCGTTACAGAGGCTATGGAAAAAGTTCAACTCATCAGAGATAGACTAAAGACAACTCAAAGTCGTCATGTGAGGAGAAGGGACTTAGAGTTCCAAATCAATGATTTGGTTTTCCTGAAGGTGTTACCTATGAAGGGGTGATGAGATTCGGAAAAACAGGGATGCTCAGTCCTAGATATGTAGGTCCTTACAGAATCCTGAAAAAGGTTAGTAATGTGGCATATGAGTTAGAGTTGCCAACATAACTAGTAGTGGTTCATCCAGTCTTTCACATTTCCTTGTTGAAGAAGTGTATGGGTGATCCGACATCGATAGTACCATTAGAGAGTGTGGATGTGAAGGATAGTCTCACTTATGAAGAAGTGCCAGTTGAATTTCTTGACCGTTAGATTGGTAGGTTGAGGAATAAGGAAGTTACTTCAGTGAAGGTTTTGTGGAAGAGTTAGTCCGTAGAGGGAGCTACGTACTTGGGATTCAGAAGCAACCATGATAGCCAAGTATCCTTATCTCTTTCATTTCGATTGCATTTTAGCTTTAGGTAAGAGTTCCTCTCCAGTCTCTTAGTTTACTCTTGCATTAATTCAGTCTTTGTATCATGTTCCTTCAGCTATTCTTGTATTTTCAGCATATTTTCATGTTCTTGGAACTCGGTTCAGTTGGATATCAGTTTCTAGTACTTAGTGGTAGGGAATGCAACTTCTTCCCTCCATACTCAGCTTGTTTAGCCTTCATTCGAGGATGAATGTTCACAAGGGAGAGATATTGTACACCTCATAAACTAAGAGACATGAACAACATAAAATTTGCTGAACCACAGAAGGGTTCACAGACCGTGAAAGGAGCCACGGTCCGTCGACAGGCTCGTGGCTCACACTCAGCCAAGTGTGGTAGACCATGGAACCCTTCACGGGCCGTGGATCCCAACAAGAGCCGTGTGAGGGCTCGTAGAAGTGGGCAGAGCCACCAAGGCTTAGGCATCAACCCATAAAGGCCACCACGGGCTGATGTCTCGATGACAGGCTGTGGATGGGTCCGTCGTCTTGAGCCAGTAGCCCCTAGCCAAAGTAAAGAACCACGGTGGCCTTCACGGTCCGTGGCCCTTCACACGGTCTGTGAAAGGGATTGTAGATGGGGTGACCAGATCCTGTAGATCCTAGCAAAGAACCACGACCCACTTGAGGGGCCGTGAACCCTTTCACGGTGCGTCAGTGGCTCCGTGGTCGGCCCCTCGTCAACTTTTAAGTTTGGTTCATTTTGGTCTTTTTCCCTATGCATTGGGCATTTAAACTACATTGTTTTACACCTAAAATTCATCGTTTTACTTAGTTTAAGCCTGATAATTTAGTCAGAACTTACCAAAAACTTTATTCTGCAAAACTTAGAGCGAAAAGAGAAGAAAGAGGCATCGTTTTGTCAATAGCACGCAACAGATTTGCTTCAAGTGTCAGTCCCGAAATCGAAGGATTTCTACATTGATTTTGTCACCAGGTATGTGGGATTTCACTAGTGGATTCCTTTCATCAACTAGGTCCCCATAATTCAGTCAACTGCTTGATTCTCCACATCTTGTTTAGACCTAGGGTTTCTAAAACCTTGGAGTTTTGTTGTGATTTAGCTGTTGTAGTATCCCTAATTGAAATAACAAGTTGTTTTTTGGAAAGTTTTTTAATTCCGTTGATGAAATTCAGAACGCTTGTTTTTATAGATTCCCTTAGTTCATGAATTATACTTGCTAGGTCAGTTAAACATATAATCATGCTCCAGATTTTGAATGTCACATTATCAGTATATAAATGTTGCATTCTCAGATTGCATATCAGTATTTTGAGCTATTCAATATTTCAGTTACAGTTGTGTCATATACATATTCAGTTGGGAGTAGACTTAGCATCGAGTGGACTAGAGCTTAGCTTACCCTCATAGTCCCAGAACTACGTGCCCCCGTAGGATTATAAGTCCCTTTTGTTGGGCATTAGATTTAATGATCACGCAAATCATGCCTTTATACCCCTAGCAAGGTATATTGGGTCCTCTCTATAGGGCATATACATCATACTTCACGTTTAGCTCATGTGTTTTTATGTCGGATAATAGTAGTTCCCACAGTCACACTCTTAGTCCATATGACCTGGTTTTCAGTATATACTTCAGCATTTAGTTCAACATGTTATTTTTATGATTAGTACTTGGTCATTGTATTTGTTTTAGCTTTTCAGTTAGTTTCAGTATTTAAATTCTTGCTCAGTTTATGTCATTGCTCAGTTATGCAATGTTAAGCTTAATATATATATCTTGCAGGCTCAGTACATTCCAAATACCGATGCATACTCTGTGCTACATCCTTTCATGATGTAGTTTCAGGTACTTATCATCCAGATCGCGCTTAGGTCGATTCTCGGTTCGTATTTCAGCAACTTCAGTGGTGAGTCCTGGTACTTCGAGGACAATAAACATGCTTTTCATTTTAGTCTTTTTATTCATTTTTCAGTTTGTTAGAGATAGTTGGGGGGCATGTCCCAACAACTCAACTCAGTTAGAGGCTTTTCAGACATAGTAATAAAATCACCTTTTATTGATGAGTTTATCTTTCAGTTATTGTTAAATTCTTATTATGTTTTATACATTCAGATTAGATGGGTATGCCCCATTTTCCTAGATATCTATTGTTTAACTTCCGCATAGTATTTGTCTTATTGAGTGTTTTCAGTAAGTGTATGATATGCCAGACATAGCGTTAGCTTAGGGTCACTCGTGATCCTAGATCACGTGTTACGTCAAGGGGGTAGCCTTGGGGTGTGACATAATTACTAGTTAAACTGGACAAAAAAATTAGGAATAAAATGTAGCTTAGGAGGAGTAGGGTGCGTATATAGATGAATTAGAGGCTAGAATGAAAACATACCTAGTTTACCCTGTTTGGGTCAAATAAAAGAAGAAATATAAATGCATTTGAAATGGTTTACCACATTCTTGCTCAATGATGTAGGTGTGAGGCCAATCTGGATAAGTGATTATATGGCTCCAAAGACCATGATTATATTATCAACATTACCCCATGAATTAATAATTTAGTTTATATCTTATTCTTACTTAACAACAATAAATAGATAAGGTTTGATTATACGAGCGCCATAGCCCTATGTTTTATATTCTTAGTGAACAACCTCTGGATATTTACTTTTATTACCCTCTTGCTTTAGTAAAATCAATAGTTTAATCAATACCCTTTACAATATCAGTATTAGATAGCTTGAGTATATAATTAGAACCTATTTAATTTTGTAAATAGTTAATCACAAGTTTTTGTGGGTTCCATAACCATCTATTTGAGTCACTTTATTACTTGTACGATCTTGTATACTTGAGTGTGCAGTAAGAAGCAACAATTTGATAGTACTCCATGCCCATTTGATTAGAAAGATGTCGTACGTAGGTGGAATTTTAATAGTACTCTACGTTAGTTTACTTGAAAAAGGCATTGAATGAAGGTAGAAATTTAGCCTTTGGGTTGAATTTGGTCAACATTCGGGGTTCAGATGATTGGATCAGAATTGTGAGAGCTCCGTTAGATTTTGGGGAAGATTTTAGGCTAGGTGAGGTTTCGTTGATTTTAGGCCCATGTAGTATCATTCATTCTTGAATGATGCTTATAACTTACTTTGTGTTCTATAGTTGTCCAAGACACCATAAAATCACCAGATTAACTTCCACTTCACCTTATCCATTAACTAAGGCACATAGAAATTTGTTAACTCTCTGAATTTCCAAAATTTTTTAACAAAGTTTCCTTTGTAAATAGGCCCATCGTAACCTGTCGTCTAACTAGGATATATACACATACACTTAACAGAGTGTCACAACAATTTCAACACTTTAACAATCATAAACATGGGTCCACTTGACCTTGTACTCGGACAAAATGTGTAATGAATACTGAAGCTTACCTTATACCTTACAAATGGAAGTTGCATCCGTGAAAGACTCTGAAATCATAAGCATACATTATGTACATTAATATATCATATAGGAATCAAATAGCAACGTAAATGCAACAGAGACGAATGATTATATTAAAGAGACACAGAGTTTAAGAATCTGCTGGTTGTTCTTGGAACATGTATGGATACTTAGATTTCATATCCGCTCCCACTTTCCAAGTGGCCTCTTCTATGTTCTGCTTCTTCTAAAGTATTTTGACCGAAGCTATGTCTCTATTCCTTAACTTCCTGACTTGTCTGTCAAATATAGCCACAGAGACTTCCTCAAATGATAAGTCTTTTGTAATCCCAATATCATCTCTAGGGATGACATGTGAAGGTTCACCTAAATATTTGAATAACATAAACACATGGAAAACTAGGTGTACCATAGAACTTTGGAGATAATTCTACCTCGTAGGAAACTTGGCCAATCTTCCATATAACTCTATAATGCCCAATATACCTAGAACTTAGCTTACCTTTTTTTCTGAATCGCATAACGCCTTTCGTAGGTGACACCTTTAAAAATACCAAATCATCAATATAAAACTCCATTTTCTACGCCACACATCTATATATAACTTTTTTGAACTCTGAGCAGTCTTCAACCGCCCTCGTATCAACTTAACCTTTCCAACGACTTGATAGACTGGATCTGGTCCTAGTTTCTGCATGTCGCTACTTCAAATCAACCAATAGGTGATCTACATTGGCTCCCATATAAAGCTTCAAATGGAGCCATGCCAATTTTTGAGTAATAGTTGTTATTATATGCAAATTCTATTAACGGCAAATAATCATAATAATCACATTTAAAATCCAACACACATGCTCTTACCATGTCTTCGATCATTTGAATAGTGCACTCGGCTTGGCCATCTGTTTGTGGATGAAATGCAATGCTAAGACTCACTTGTGTGCTTAAGCTTCTTTGAAAATGATCTCTAATAATTATTTGTAAACTGGGCACCTCTATATGAAATAATGGACACTGGTCCCATGTAAATGAACAATCTCCCTTATATACAGCTTGGCATAGTCTTCATCTGTGTTGGTGGACTTAACAGGTAGGAAGTGGGATGGTTTTTTCAAACTATCAACTATCACACATATGGAGTCATGTTTATGAGAAGTACAAGGCAAACCTGCGATGAAGTCCTTATTAATAGCCTCCCATTTCCATACTGGAATACTTATGGTCTAAGCTAAAGCACTGGGTCTTCGATGCTATACTTTCATTTGCTGGAAATTGGAGCATTTAGCTACATATTCTGCAATATCTTTCTTCATATGATTCCACTATTAGACCTCTTTAAGATCATGGTACATCTTCGTAATGATGGGATAAATTAAATAGCAGGAGTAATGTGCCTCAGCCATAATATGTTGTCTCAACCCATCTACATTAGGTAAGCATAATCTACCTCGACATGTCAAAGTGCCATCACCTGATAGCTCAAATGTTGTAACTCGATGTTACCAAAATCCCTCTTTGTACTGGTGAAATAAGGGATCATCATATTGTCCTTCTTTTGCTGATGTCACCCGTGAAGGCTCGGCCATATTCAATACCACGATACCACCATCCTCAAAATCCATAAGTCGGACACCCAAGCTGACTAGTTAGAGGACATATATGGCCACTTCACGCTGGGTAGGTGACATATATGCCATGCTATCTATAAATAGTCGATTGAGAGCATATGCTACAGTGTTACCTTTCCTGGATGGTAGAGAATATCGACATTGTAGTCCTTCGAAAATTCTAGCCACCTCCTCTATCTGAGGTTCAATTATTCCTGCTCAAATAATTATTGAAGGCTCTTATGATTTGCAAAGATATCAATATGTACTCCATATAGATAGTGGTGTCATATTTTAACCGTAAATACCACATCTGCAAGTTCTAAATCGTGAGTGAGATAATTTTGTTCATGCTTCTTCAATTGTTCCGAGGCATGTTCTATAACACCTTCTAGTAATGCTACAACCGATGTTGTAGTAAGAGTATCTTCTGAATGTCCACCCTGATGCTTCTATGGAAACCACATGGCCAAAAAGGGCTATCAAGTTCATCCAAAATTCGCACTTAGAAATTTTACATATAATTGGTGTTCTCTAAGTATCTGTAGCACTGATCTAAGATTATTTGAATGCTCTGCTTCATCACATGAATACACTAGAAATTCAGATGTTAATACAATCACATATAGATCAATGAAGGGCTTGAAAATTCTATCCATCTTGTCACTTTATTCAACTACCTGTTATCTATAAACATTCACAATGTACCATCTTTCTTATGTACAAACAACACTGGTGCACCCAAAGGAGATATACATGGTCAGATAAAACCTTTATCAAGCAAGTCTTTCAATTGCTCTTTTAACTCCTTCAACTTTGCAAGTGCCATTCTATAAAGTGGAATTACTTTTGGCTAAATACCGAGATCCACATCAATACCAAAGTTAAGTTCTCTATGGGGGGGGGGGGGTAATCCTAGATGTTCCTAAGGAAACACATCCGCATATTAATTCATCACTGGAACTGAGTGAAGAGTCGACATATGCTTCTAAGCGTCAAGGTCTCTTGCTCGAGCCAGGAGATATAAGCACCCTTTTGCAATAAGCTTTTGTACCTTACGAAAAGAAAAATACATTCCTCTAGGCATCATAGCGTTATCCTTCCACTCTAGTATTGGCTCTCCTAGAAAATGGAATCAGGCTGTAACACCCCGGAAATTCTATTACTTAAGTTAGAGCCTCACCTTATGAATAATGACTTAAAAATAGTTAAAATGATGTTTATAAACCTAAACTGATGTAATTGACTTGGTTTGGAAGAGTAAAAGTCTAAACGTCAGGAAACGACCACGACGTCCGAAAACTAGAGAAGAATGTGTTCTAGTGTGTCCTTAGGTTTTGGGCAGGTTTGGGAGTGTCGTATGATGGTATAATCTGGTAAAAAGGTTTAAAATAGGTAAATATATTTTCCTACAGTCAAATCATTCGAATACGATGCCCCGGGGCCACCCTAAGGGACCCCAAAGAGGACCGCAACCTTAGCCAAGTAAGCTGCCAAGGCAGCTTGCAGATTGCACTTGGAGGGAATAGCTGCGCGTCGCGTACTTGCTCTCCCAAGGAGAAAAATTCCAGTTCACGACGCGGTCGCATCGCGGACTCTACAATCTCGAAATTTAATTCCAAATATCTTCAGGGAACAGCTCCGCGTCGCGGAGTTGTTCCGCGACGAAAATGTAGAAACTCATAAATCTATTTTTACTTCATTAAAGAGTCCATTTAAGTGAGGGGTATTTAGGGTACTTTAGGGGACGTGTATATAATTCTTTTTAATTCAATTTACCTCACTTTTATTACTCAAACACAAAACCCCAAAGATCTAAACCTAAAGTTCCTCCTTCTCTCTACTCTCTCTCTCTCTCTTCTCAAGAACTCCATTGAAGAAGATTGGAACTTCAAGAAGAAGATCAAATTTCCAAGGTTTCAACTCGGATTTTCATGCTTAATTCATCTATAGGGTATGGTTGCTTATCACCCTTGGGATTCCTTTCCCCAAGAGGCCCCTTCAAGATGAATTTCAAAATCTCCAATTCTAGGTTTCAATCCAAAAACGTGGGTCTTCTTTCTAAAGTAAAATTGATGTTATAAACTGACTTTGATTGATGTTATATGAACAATTATGGATGAATTTATGTTGTATTGCTTGTTTCTTGAAGAATTCCCCATGAGACTCATGTTTCTCCTTCTTTTCCTAATTCTAACCTAGTTTGTGTTGGACATTGATTGAAGGCTATCAATTGAATGTGATGTTATGTAATTCATGTTTGTATGATGATTCTACCCTAGGTTATGTATAATTTATATGAAATTAGGGTTGAGTCTTTGAATGAAGCCTTGAAGGCTATGAAGGGAATATGTCAATTTCTTATATTGATGTTGATTATGTTATTACTTCATGAATTACCTTGTATTATTTATTGGTTATGAATTGCTTGGTAATTGAAGTATGGATGTCCAACGAAGGGAAAGAAGATATGAAGGTTGCTTCTTCTTTGAACTCAAGTATGAAAGGTGAATTACTTAGATTGTCATGATGCTATACCTAGTGTGTTATTGTGGTGTTGATAACCTAGTCTCCTCATCCTTAACCCTCTACGCTTGAATTAGCTATGAAGTATGTATGCATATTATGGTATGATTGCTATATGATTGAAAGGTACTTCTCATGATTGTAGTGTAATGTAAAGTGAAAGGTTTACTCACTTGCTAAGTGTCTCTAAAGTGAAAGGATTGTTACTCACTTATGAACACATATGAGCTATTATGGTAAGATGTCTGCATAAGAGTCTAGTAAAGGCTAATGTGAACTTATGTGATGACTAAAGATGATTACAAAAGGGAATCAGATGCTTAGCACTGAAAGGGGATGTAAATGAGATGGGGGTCTCACGTTTATTAAGTCCGGCTCCCCACATGGGTTTCCTCACGTTTAGCAAGTCCGGATTACCTACGGTATGTGTTGTCTAATGCGATGGAAACCCCCATGTTTTGTAAGTTAGGGTTTCTAGAATCAATCTCCTTGACCCTTAACAATGTGCCCACATAGGACTCTAGCTTAGTGGATCCACCTAGATAGTTATGTACGAATGGTTACACCTAAGGCAAGTGTTAACCCTCTCTTTTTGGTGTGGGAGTAGAACACCGGATTCCATGTAGCACTCATGGTCTATGTCGGTTATTGCAATATTTCCCTAATGTAAAAGTAAATGAAGGTATGAAAGGTGTGAACTTTTACTAGGGCTTTCTTAAGGGTTTCTACATAGTGTAAGGGAGGGTATGGGACTTCTCTTGCACATTGCACTTGTGGGATCCTAAGAGATGGTTGTAGTAGTGTTCTCTTATGATTATGATGATTATGACTTATGTACGTTGAAGCTATGTTATGTATGATTATTATGAATATGGTAAGTTATGATGAAATATGATCTTATGAATGTATGCATTAAGTAGGTTGCTTAATGTGATACTTGGCTTTGAATAGGGTTATGGGGTTCTATTCTTTACATTGCACTAGTATTGCTTGGGCTGTCTACATGTTGGGATGATATTATGTTGGTTTGGACTATGATACTTACTTTTTGTGCATATTGGATTTACTTGGCAAAAAGCATGTTTTGAATAAAATGTCCTTTTATGCATGTTTCAATGGTTTTTATGCATAGTAGCCATATTTAGTACGTGTGTTGTACTAACCCATATTTTCTCCCTTTTCCCAAACATTTAGGTTCGGGCCGTTGAGGATTCAAGCTTACTTCTCAAGACACTTGGAGTTGCTTCCCCAAGTTGGTGAGTCCTCAAGTCCGAGGACAAGACCGTATGATCTAGCTTCTATGTTTAGTTCTTTGCTTATGTTGAAAGACATTGTTGTACTTCCTATTTTCAAGACTTCTTATTGCTGTAACGGCTAAGTCCCATTTTCGATACTTCTATGTCTAGATGGTGCATTGTGACGAAGTTAGATTCTATTTTTCATATATGAAGTGAAGTGGAACTTCCGAAGTAAAAGTTTTAAATTATCTGTGATTTTATTCTATGATACATCTTATGACGAATGCTAAGGGCTTGTATAAGACCTCTTCGAGGTCAAATACGCCAGTAACGACTAGGGGGTGCTCTCGGGTCTTTACAAACTTGGTATCGGAGCATAAGGTTGAGAATAATATAGGATTCATGTCACAAGATACCACGTCGAGTAGAGTCTTGTTCATGGGTGTGAAGCGCGTCACACTTATGAATGAGAGGCTACGAGATGCTTAGGAACTTTCACTCTTTTGTTATTCCATAGTCGTGCCTAAGAGTCTTAACTCTATTTAGTCCTTTTCTTCTAATCCTTCTCTTGTGGTTATAGTCAATGAATACAAGAAGGAACAACGCAAGGAGGGCCGGTGAGGAGAATGTGAATGAGGTGGTTCCCCCTCAAGTTCCTATTGAAGAAGGGGCTATGTCTAATGTTGAGATAAGGTCGGCTATTCATAATTTGACTCAAGTGTTGGCCAATCAAGTTGCAAGGAATGCTAGAGTGCAAGTGAACCCCAATGCTAGCATTACCACTTCTAGGATAAGGGATTTCATAAGGATGAATCCCTGTACTTTCTTTGGCTCCAAAGTGGAAGAAGATCCACAAGGGTTCATTGATGAAGTGTTTAAGGTTCTAGAGGCTATGGGTGTGTCTTCTCAAGAAACGGCGGAGTTAGCCCCCTATCAACTCAAAGATGTGGCACAATTGTGGTATGAACAATGGAAGGAGGGGAGTCCTATTAGAGAGGGTCCGATAAGTTGGGCTACATTCAAGATAGCTTTTCTTGATAGGTTTTTCCCCTTGGAAATAAGGGAGAGGAAAATGCAAGAAATTCATCAACCATCGTCAAGGGGGTATGAGTGTGAGGGAGTATGGCCTCAAGTTCACTCAATTGTCCAAGCATGCTCCTACTTTGGTGTCAAACTCTAGAGCTACAATGAACAAATTTGTTATGGGGGTATCCGATATTGTGGTGAATGAATGTAGGTCGGCTATGCTAATCCCAAGCATGGACATTTCTCGTCTTATGGTTCATGCCGAACAAATTGAGGAGAAAAAGCTTAAGAAAGTTGGTAGAGAATTGAAGAGGTCAAGGGCCGATGATGGAAATTCTTCTAAGGTTAGGTTTGAAATCCAAGATAAGCCAAAGTTCAAAAAGAGGTTTTCCAACCAAGGTCCTCCTAACACTCCAAGGGTCAACAAAGGTAAAGTGTCTACCCCCAAGCCTCAAGAAGAAAGAGGTGGTGGTCCTTATGTTGAGAAGCCTATTTGTACAAAGTGTGGTCGAAAACATGAAGGCAAGTGCCTAGTTGGCAAGGGTAATTGCTATGGTTGTGGTAAGAGCGGCCACATGAGGAGGGACTTCCCTATGCTAAAGGCTCAAGGAAGGGAAAATGCTCAAGCACAAGCAAGTGGCCCAAATCCTGATGCTCCTAAGAAGAATCACTTCTATGCTCTCCAATCCCGAGGTGATCAAGAGAGCTCTCCGGATGTTGTGACCGGTATGCTACAAGTATTTTCAATTAATGTTTATGCATTGTTGGATCCCGGTGCCACTTTGTCTTTTGTAACCCCTTTAGTGGTTATGAAGTTTGATATGTTTCCCGATGTCTTAGATAAACCCTTTTCGGTTTCTACCCCGATGGGTGATTCCATAGTTGCTAAAAGAGCTTATAGGGGTTGTCCCATATCATTGCCCAATAGAGTCACTTTAATTGATTTGGTGGAACTTGATATGTTAGACTTTGATGTTATATTGGGGATGGATTGGCTTCATGCTTGTTTTGTGTCCATAGATTGTAGGACCCGAGTTGTGAAGTTTCAATTCCCTAATGAACCCATTTTAGAATGGAAGGGAGGAAATTCCGTTCCTAGGGGAAGGATCATTTCATGTCTAAAAGCTTGTAAGTTGATTTCTAAGGGTTGTCTCTATCATATTGTGAGGTTCAAGGATCTTGAGTTCGAGATTCCTCCTTTGGAGTTGGTCCCCGTAGTGAAGAATTTTCCAGAAGTCTTTCTCGATGACTTACCCGGAATTCCTCCCAAATGGGAAATAGATTTCGGCATAGATTTATTGCCGGATACACAACCCATTTCAATCCCTTCTTATCGGATGGCCCCGGCGGAGTTGAAGGAATTAAAAGCTCAACTCAAAGATTTGTTGGATAAGGGTTTCATCCAACCTAGTATATCTCCTTGGGGAGCACCAATGTTATTTGTGAAGAAGAAGGATGGATATCTTCATATGTGTATTGATTACCGACAATTAAATAAGGTGACCATTAAGAACAAGTATCCACTCCCTAGGATTGATAACTTATTTGATCAACTTCAAGGAGCGAGTTACTTTTCAAAAATAGATTTGAGATCGGGTTATCACCAACTTAGGGTGAGAGGTGTTGCTGTTTCGAAAACAGCCTTCCGAACAAGATATGGTCATTTTGAGTTCTTAGTGATGTCTTTTGGTCTTACAAATGCCCCGACGGCTTTCATGGACCTTATGAATCGTGTGTTTAGGAATTTTCTAGACTCATTTGTTATTGTCTTTATTGATGATATTTGATATACTCTAAAAGTGAGGATGATCACATGAATCATTTTAGGATAGTATTGCAAGTCCTCAAAGATCACCAACTCTATGCTAAGTTTAGCAAGTGCGAGTTTTGGCTAAGATCAATTGCTTTCCTTGGTCACATTGTTTCTAGTGAGGGTATAGAAGTTGATCCAAAGAAAACCGATGCGGTCAAAAGTTGGCCTAGACCTTTGAGTCCTTCCGACATCCGAAGCTTTTTGGATTTGGACGGATACTACCGGAGGTTTGTTGAGGGATTTTCATCTATTGCATCTCCATTAATGGCCTTAACTCAAAAGAAGTCCAAGTTTGAATGGTCGGAATCTTGTGAAAAGAGCTTCCAATTGTTGAAAGATAAGCTCACCTCCGCTCCGGTTTTGACCTTACCGGAAGGCACGGAAGGGTTTGTAGTATATTGTGACGCTTCCCGAGTGGGTTTGGGTTGTGTCCTCATGCAACATGGTAAGGTTATAGCTTATGCCTCGAGACAACTCAAGGTGCATGAGAAGAATTATTCGACTCATGACCTTGAACTAGCGGCCGTAGTCTTTGCTTTAAAGATTTGGAGACACTATCTCTATGGGGTACATGTGGATGTGTTTACCGACCACAAGAGTCTTCAATATGTTTTTAGCCAAAAAGAATTGAATCTCCGACAAAGGAGGTGGTTGGAACTCTTGAAAGATTATGATATGAGTGTCCTTTACCACCCCGGAAAAGCAAATGTGGTTGCGGATGCTTTGAGCGTGTATCTATAGGTAGTGTGTCACATGTGGAAGAAGAGAAAATTGAGTTAGCCCATGATGTACATAGGCTAGCCCAGTTGGGTGTCCGACTTGAAGATTCCACAAAAGGAGGTGTCATGGTCCGTCATAATTCCGAGTCATCGGTTGTTGTTGATGTGAAGTCTAAGCAACATCTTGACCCTATTTTGATGAAACTAAAAGAGTCGGTTCTCAACAAAGCAATAGAAACTTTCTCTCTAGGAGAAGATGGGGTGCTTAGGTACCAAGGGAGTTTATGTGTGCCGAATGTGGATGTCCTAAGAGAGACAATCTTAGAGGAGGCCCATGGGTCCCGATACTCCATCCATCCGGGAGCCACCAAAATGTATCGTGACTTACGTGAGATTTATTGGTGGAACGGAATGAAAAGATACATAGCAAATTTTGTGGCTAGGTGCTCAAATTGCCAACAAGTCAAAGCCGAGCACCAAGGACCGGGAGGTCTAACTCAAGCTATTAATACCCCCACTTGGAAGTGGGAAAAGGTCAATATGGACTTCGTGGTAGGTTTGCCTCGAACCCGTAGGCAACATGACTCCATTTGGGTCATTGTGGATAGATTGACTAAATCAGCCCATTTCCTCCCCGTCAAGGTTTCTTATTCGGCGGAATATTATGCTAAGTTGTACATTAAGGAGATTGTGAAGTTGCATGGGGCCCCGCTGTCGATTATTTCACATAGAGGTTCCCAATTTACTTCCCATTTTTGGAGGTCTTTCCAAAGTGAGCTTGGTACTCAAGTAAAACTTTGTACCATATTTCACCCTCAAATGGATGGTCAAGCGGAACGCAGCATCCAAACCCTAGAGGACATGTTGAGAGCGTGTGTCATTGACTTCAAAGGTAATTAGGATGACCACCTACCTTTGATAGAATTTTCCTACAACAATAGCTACCACTCGAGTATTGCTATGGCACCCTTTGAAGCACTTTATGGTAGAAGATGTCGGTCTCTGGTTGGGTGGTTTGAAGTGGGTGAATTTTCTCTTCTTGGTCCCGTGGTAGTCTATGAGGCTACGAAAAAAGTTTGACTTATAAGGGATAGGTTGAAAATGGCTCATAGTTGGCAAAAGTCTTATGCTGATAATAGAAAGAAAGATATTGAATTTGAAGTAGGTGATTGGGTCTACTTGAAGATATCACCCATGAAAGGGGTGATGAGGTTTGGTAAGAAGGGGAAGCTTAGCCCCCGGTATGTTGGGCCTTATGAGATTTTGAAGCATGTCGGAAAGGTTGCTTATGAGTTGAAATTGCCCATTGAATTGGCCCTGGTTCACCCGGTGTTTCATATTTCTATGTTAAAGAAGTGTATAGGTGACCCAGTGTTCATTCTCCCTGTAGAAGGTTTAGGGGTGAATGAGAACCTTTCTTATGAAGAGGTTCCAGTCGAAATCTTAGATCGTCAAGTTAAGAAGTTGAGGAATAAAGAGGTTGCCTCTGTAAAAGTCCTATGGAGAAACCACCTAGTTGAAGGTGCAACAAGGGAGGCTGAGGCCGACACGAAGTCCCGCTACCCTCATCTTTTTCCTCCTACTCCTAGCCAAAGTTGAGGTTAGTAGTCTCTCTTAATTAGGTATAAATTGAAAATCATGTGTGTTGATGATTATGACATGATTTCCTTGTATGTGCATATTTTTGTGAAAATTCATGCTTAAGTTGTATTTTGAGTTTTCATGAATTTTGTTTCTCATGGTTGAAATTGCACCCATAGATGTTGTGTGATGTTGTCTTCATGAGGGTTGTAATGAGCATGCTTGATGTTATCTTGCTAAAGAAATGTCTTGTTGATTGCTTAATATATATGTTGATGCTCATTGAATATGGAGAAAGTATGTCCTCCTATACTTATGAGAAGTAAAGAGTTTTGAGCATAGTGATGCTGTGAATTAAATTCCTATGTGATATGATGATATGATGTTGTTGATGTTATTGGTTGTTGTGCTGCTAGTTTGAGTCATTGTCTTCCTAGAAAGAAGTCCAAGTGACATTCGGGGACGAATGTTCCTAAGAGGGGGATATTGTAACACCTCGGAAATTCTATGACTTAAGTTAGAGCCTCACCTTATGAATAATGACTTAAAAATAGTTAACATGATGTTTCTAAACCTAAATTAATGCAATTTACTTGGTTTGGGAGAGTAAAAGTCTAAACGTCAAGAAACGACCACGACGTCCGAAAACTAGACAAGAATGTGTTCTAGTGTGTCCTTACATTTTGGGCAGGTTTGGGAGTGTCGTATAATGGTATAATCTTGTAAAAAGGTTTAAATTAGGTAAATATATGTTTATAGGGTCAAAACGTTTGAATACGACCCCTCGGAGCCATCCTAAGGGGCCCCGAGGAGGACCTCAACCTTGGCCAAGCAAGCTGCCAAGGCAGCTTGCAATTTGCACTTGGTGGGAATAGCTCCGCATCGTGGACTATCTTCCCCAAGGAGCAAAAATTTAGTACATGACGCGGACTCTACTGTGTCAAAATTTAATTCCAAATATCTTCAGGGAACAGCTCCGCTCCGCGACGAAAATGCAGAAATTCATAAATCGATTTTTACTTCATTAAAGTGTCAAACTAAGTGAGGGGTATTTAGGGTACTTTAGGGGACATGTATATATTGATTTTTAAGTCAATTTGACTCACGTTTATCACTCAAACACAAAACCCCAAAGATCAAAACCTAAAGTTCCTCCTTCCCTCTACTCTTTCCCCTCCTCAATAACTCCATTGAAGAAGATTGGAGCTTCAAGAAGAAGACCAATTCTCCAAGGTTTCAACTCGGATTTTTGTGGTTAATTCATCAATAAGGTATGGTTTCTTATCACTCTTGGGATTCCTTTCCCCAAGAGGCCCCTTCAAGATGAATTTCAAAATCTTCAATTTCTAGGTTTTCAATCCAAAAACGTGGGTCTTCTTTCTAAAGTGAAATTGATGTTATAAACTTACTTTTATTGATGGTATATGAA
>JAJOOF010007920.1:0-14555 GCA_029582545.1 Solanum lignicaule | reverse complement strand
GAAAATTACATAGAATCACGTAAAGTAAGGTTGAGAACAAGAAGAAAATGAAATATAATAATATAAAATAAAAAATAAACTTTTACAAATTTTTAGAATAATAAAAATAAAAAAAGAACTTAAAATAATAGAAGTAAAAAAATTAAAACAAAAAAATAAAAATAGAAATAAAAAAAAAGAAATTAAAAAGTAATCAGGTGGTAATTACACCATGTAATTACCAACAATTCATAGCCTCTGCCTATGAATTGTAGAGTGTAATTACCCCCTGCCAATTACACAAATTACCTGCTAACCAAGTAATTACATGTCCTTCCAAATAGGACAAGACAATGTAATTACACCAAATCCAATTACCAGGGTGTCCTTCCAAACATGCCTTGGGCTTGTTTGGAAAGCCACCATGGTAATTAGATTTGGTGTAATTGATGTAATTACATTATTTTTCTTGTTTGGTTGGGCGTGTAATTACCTGGTCAGTAGGTAATTGGGTGTAATTGACAATTAGAGTGGGCGTCCGGTTCTTCGGTATTTTAGAAAAGTGTGCACCGTATTCCAAACCAAAACTAATTTGGATCGATTTAGTTCGGTGTTTTTAAATCGGTTTTTCGGTGCGAATAAAAAAATAAATGAGGACAAAATCAAAGTATAAGATACTTAAAATCTTAAAACTATGTTAAGGAATGATGTGTCTTGCCATGGAATACGTATTGTGCTAACTAAAAGACTATATTTGTCTTTCTCAAGAACATTAGGACTCCAACTACTTCTCGAGAAAAAAAGGACGAAACAGGTTCCTTTACATAATGTACATTGATAAAAATATGTTTAGGTTCCTCTTGAGAATTAATATTTGAAGTTTACTATTGAAATTGTACATTTGTTGTTACTTTGATTTGTTCATGAATGATTTAATTGTTAGTTGACTTTTTATTCTTAGTTAAGAGAATGTTCATATAATTTATTTTTTTTTAATTTTTAATTTTTTTTATATTAAAGTTCGGTTCTTCGATGCACCGAAGTTCTGAGACCCTTACATAGAACACTGAACTGAAAAACCAAACTTTTAAAAAATAACACCAATACCGAACCGAAAAACCAAAGAATAGAATCAGTTTGGTTCGGTTCGGTTTTCCGGTATTTATGCCCATCCCTAATTGACAGGTGTAATTACACTATCCAATTCACAGAGGAGCTGTGAATTGTTGGTAATTACATGGTGTAATTACAAGCTGATTACTTTTAATTTCTTCCTTTTATTTTTGTTTTACGTTTTAATGTATTTTTTATTAAAATTTTTATTTTTACTATTGTAATATTTTCTAAAAGTAATTTTTTATATTATTTATATTTCATTCCTTTCTTATTCTTAACCTTTACTTCACGTGATTCCATGCAATTTTTCTTATCTTCTAAAAAATCATTAGTGTAATTTTGTTAGTATTCTAATTTTTAAATTAAATTAGAATTCATTGTTGAATAAAGTTATGGACTTATGTTTTCCTTTTCTTTAAAATCATATTTTATATATGTTATGTTGAAATTTGACATAAGAGTATTATGCTAAATCTTTTGTTTTGAATTTAGAACTTATGTTATATTTTCAATTTCATTTGTTTTAGGAGTGTTGACTCGATATTTTACATTATAGACTATTTTTTAAAAGTTAGATTTGATAGATTATCTTTTTATCAAATGTTTTATAATTTTATGATATTATATTTATAATATTGATCTTTTTGTCAAACATGCATTTCATGATGTTCATAGAAATTATGTACTTTTAGTTTTTATGATTAATTTAATGAAAATATATTAAAATTGAAAAATATAAATCAATCATTTTTTATAATATTAATTAAGAACATATGTTTATTAATATATTTTCAAGAGAAAATATATATCTTAAATATTTAATTTAATATCATTTATTTAGGGGTGGGGATAAATACCGGAAAATCAAAAAATCGAACCAAACCGAACTAATTCGGTTATTCGGGTTTTCGGTTCGGTGTCGGTGTTATATTTTCGGAAGTTCGGTTCTTCGGTTCAGTGTTCGATGTAAGGGTCTCAAAATTTCGGTGCACCGAAAAATCGAACTTTTGTTTAAAAAAAAATAAAAATAAAAATATTATATATATATATGGGAATTCTCTTAACAAAAAATTAAAAATTCAATCAACAATCAAATCATTTATGAACAAGTCAAAGTAACACCAAATGTACAATTCAATAGTTAACTTGAAATATTAATTTCCAAGAGAAACTCAAATATATTTCTACCAATGTACATTATGTAAAAAATCATCTTCATACTTGTTTTTCTCGATAAATTGTTGGAGGCACAATGTTCTTGATAAAGACAAATATAGTCTTTTAGTTAGCACAATAAGTGTTCCACGGTAATACGCATCATTCCTTAACATAGTTTTAAATTTCTAAGTATCTTATACTTTATCCTTATTTTATTTTTCATTCACACCGAAAAAACGATTTAAAAACACCGAACTAAACCAAACCGAACCGAATTAGTTTGGTTTAATATACGGTGCACACTTTTCTAGTATAATTTTTAATTTTAAATAATTAATTTTTATTTTTAAAATTCAATATAATCTTATGATTACACTTGTGCAATCAAACAATACACTTATAATTACACTGTGACAAACAAACAGGTCAGCATAATTACTAAGTTGTGTAATTACTAGGTTGGTAATTACCACCCTAATAATTACACCAATTATAATTACCTGATGGCTTTCTAAATAGACCCTTAATACAAAAACACGCTTAACTTCTTAGTTCTTTAAGTCATTATGGACACGTTTTACTTAGGCCACCAAGACCTAATTGATTACTTTATATTCATTGCATCTTATTATTATTGAGATTTATTTCATTATTTACCATCCATATGATCTTAGATAATTCACATATGTTTAAACCTCTTAAACACGTTAAATTGTATTATTTTTTGGTAAACAACAACAAATGTTTGGACATTTTCATAAGGAATGCAACTTTTACACTTGATAATTCCAAATTTTAATTGTAGGAATTTAACATTAATAGAGTTAAGTACCGTGAAAGATACAAAGACTTACGGGGTAATCACTATTCCTAGTTTTTACCTTTTTCACAATTTTTAAAAAAAAATTAGTTTGAATTAATTCGTAATCACAAATGCTCTTCTATTCTTGGTGATTAGAACTTAATGAGTAAGTACAGTGTGAGATATTAAGACTTATTTAGTGGTGTTATGAAACTAATAATTGTGGATATCCACTATTGTAGGAATATATATTTCACTACTCCTCACTACTATGATATTAATTCTCACACTTCCATAATATTTCCTCTTAATCTTCCTCCAAAACCTTCATGTAACACTATAAATAAAGACATTCTTCATATTATGCACGCTTGGAAATACTTGAAAGGCTATTTGGAAGAAATATGAGAAGTTTCCATCTCGCTTTATTGTGTTGATTTTGTTAATTCTATTTTACAACACATTATCAACACGAATGAATATTGTGTAGAAACATAAGGAGATAGAGGCAGAAGTGATGCGGTTCTAATAAATTCTCAGGCTGCTCAATATATGTAAGAATAATGAGGGAAGAACTTAGCTTGACACTGTTCCAACAGAGGTTTATGTGCACCTATGAGGAGATCAAATACGCTCTATTTGACATTAAGGATAGCAAATTAAAGTCCTTGGGGATAAATAGTTTAATGCATTTTTCTTTAAAAAGACTCGACGTATTATCCAACATAATGTATATATGTAAGACTCTGCGTGAATTCTTTCGTCGGGCTAAATTGCTTAGAATTGTCAACAACATTGTAATAACCTTTAATTCCTAAAACTTCTCATCCTGAGACTATTAGGGATTATATATAGGCTAATAAGTTGCTGCACTACTATGTACAAATCATATAAAAAAATATTTCTAGCATCATTATTTATTGTTGAGTTAGTGGGACATACACAATCAACATTCATAGGAGGAAGGATAATATATATCAAATAACCTCATACTTAGTCATGATCTGAGGGAGAGGTACACATGCAAGAAAATATATATCACCTAGATGCATAATTAAGGTGTATATATATTTAAAAAATCTCTATGAGTACTCAATAGAATGACATTTCATTCAACAGATCTTGACAGAATTGGACTTTCCTAATCAAATGAAATAATAATAAATTATAATATATGTGACTGCAATAAGTTATAACTTTCAAATAAATGAATCATGACAACTAAGAGAGGATTGAGACAAGAGGATCGTATATTCCTTACTCTTGTTCTATTGATGAATCAAATATCTCAACACACATAAGAAAGAGCAAAACTTTAACTACAATCTAAGGTGCAGAAAATAATTAGGGATAAAACACTTGTGCTTTGTAGATGATCTATTGCTATTATGTCAAGTTTGTTCAACTACTGGAAAAAATCTTGAAACATTCACAAATATAATGCTTCAAGATTGAAAGTTAACATGATAAAGAATCAGGTATATATACTTTAGAGGTATAAGAAATCAAATTAGGAAATCTATAATAAAAGAAGAAGAGTTGTCTTTCATGTATGCATGTGTCTTTGTCCACTAAGAGAGCATATATATATATATAGTGCCAACCTTATTAAACAAGATCACTATAAGAATCACAACATGAACAACAAGAGGCCTTTCCTATATAGACTCATGAATGCAAATGATTAAATCTCTACTCTATGAAATTCAAGCATATTGATCACAAGTTTTTTGCTCCCACAAAAAGTGATCAAGGCAGCTTGCAAAACCTATAGGTGGACATGTGAAACTGCAATCTTCAAAAAGCCTTTAGTAGGTTCAAAAATAAAAGAGATCTTTCATACTATAACCATCAACATGGGCATAAAAACGAGGGGCAATATGAAGCTATATATTCAAAACTATATGTTCGTTATAGAAATTATGTTTCTAAGAAATCTTAGGCTACTATAAGGGTAGTACGAGGAGCAACCAGGGTGTTGGTTAACTTAATTAGGATTATAAGTATTACCTGGTGATCTATAAAAATGATCAGTTAATTATATATTTTAAAAGCACAGAAAATCATAAAAGAGTTAAGGGTCAAAAACACACTAAAATTTAAAACCATCTCAATTTTTTGAGTTTCATACTTAAACTATTGAGAATATGAGTTTTCTATCGGAACTAGTGAGAGAACATCTCAACTAATTTCTGATAATGTGTATAAACTTTCTCTTTTGTCTAAAAATTCTACCAGTGATCGATACTCCACACAAAAAACTAATTTTCACCTTGAAAAATCTAAATAAATTAATATTAAGTTTAAAGTTAAGGTTAAAGATTTAAATTATTACCGAATAAATAAATTTATTCCAACCATGACATTCATCATCTTCTTCTTCACCTCCTAAGCCGTGGTCTAGCCTCTGCCTTGATATCGATATCTCCGACTTGAAAGGGGAGAGTTTAATTTTTTTATAAATCCAATTAAAAAATATTACAGTAAAAAAAATAATGTACCAACAAATAGAGCCGTTATATATGCCATATGGATGAAGATTTTATGGACAAACGCGTCTAAAAACAATTCTAGACAAACATTAGGTGTAGCCAACGTCTAAGTATGTTTTGCTAACCATTACGAATAGTTTAGGTAGAATACCCATACTCTCAATAGTTCAAACATGAAACATAATAAATGGATAGTATATGTGTGTATTTGAAATCATGAGATGAAATCAACATTTAGACATGTGATTTCATCTAATGATTTCAAATCACGAGATGAAATTCCAAATTATCCAAAGAAAAAGAGTAACTTGATTTGGAGTTTTCATATCATGATTTCATACTTTTCAAATAAAAAAATTGACCCACAAGATTATATTTTGTAAAATCCATCAACCATTTATATATATGTATATATATCATTTTTTGCAAGAATACTAAATGAGTGATGAAATATTCACAAAATATGAAAATGATATATTATAATAAAGGAGAATGACAAAACGGTGATGTGTCGCTCTCTATGACCTCCATTGTCATTTTGCTTTTTTCTCAATTATATTATTTTTAAAAGTTATTTTCATAACTCACACTTCTTCATCTTCATAAATTATACTTTTAATTAGTATTAATAATATTCATAACTTTCAAACCTTTTATATTCATAACCCCCAAAAAATTCAATTTTACATTAAATTAAAATATTCAATGCCTTTCTTTTCTTTGAGAGAAATGACATTAAATTAAACTGTTTGCCTCAATATGCTTAAGATGCCAGAATTCTTAAAGTTCATTTTAACTTTATGTATTCTTTTGTTATAACTTTTGTTAAATATGTTGTATGTTGTTTAATAAATTGATAGATTTTTAGGATTTTTTTTATTTTTCCTTATGTTAATCTTATTTGAACTTTTATTGTAGATGATGATGAAGACACTACATCTAGTATATTCAGAGAACATATTATGATGATAGCAACTTATGCAAGAAGAAGAACAATAATATACTCAGTGAGAATGGTAATGACTTATGCAATGAATCAAATTTTGTTTAAGCAAATATTTCTTCTTTTGATGCATATACATCAAATTTATTCTTCAGTCTTTATTGAATCTATAATAATTTCTTTTTATGAATTTACAGGTTACTTTGCAATCGCATAAAACACAAACAAATTTGCGTGTGTAGTTGATTAAATTTTTTTAAATATAAAATTCGTACATGTATTATAATTATTATCTTTTGTTAATTGTTTCTTTCGAATCAACCCAAGTCATACTGTTTTTTATTCTATTCTTTTATTTATAAAATTTTAAGTTTTCTTTTTTAATTATTCTATCATTCTTCTTTAGTAATCATTTTTTTTCTTTTTCTCTTTTTCCATTTCAGGAAACAGCCTTTTTCTAATGCTCTCAACAAAAAATTCACATGTAAATAATATATTCTAACTATCACTAGCTGCAATTCCTTTGAGAGAAATTATTTGTCTATAATATAGTGTGGTAATTCTTCTTTTCTCTTCAATCTATAATTAGATCATTCTTTAAATAAGTAACAATTATAGTTTCTTAGTTAACTATTTTTAGAATGTAACTTTGTTTGTACTTTTCGAAATACGTTTCAATTCGTAAAACAATTATTTATGATATGTCAAATTGATGTTCTCTATTTTTTCAATTCTCATATATCATTATTACAGTTTATTGGTGTGAATTCTTGAGTTTATAATTTGTTGTTAAAAAAAAGTAAATGATTATATAGGATGAAACATTTCTGTAAAGTTGTTTGTCTGTCTTTATTCACTTTCTTACCTGAGAAAGGAATCTTTATTTTTTTCATTTTTTCTTTGAGAAGAATCCTTAATCTTTTGAATGAATTATTGGTATTAAAAGTTTTTAATTTATTTAAATATGACAAATAAGAAGTAAAAATTAGTAAGAAGTAAAAAGAGAATTGATTTGGTGTATTTCGTCCAAGCTTTCCAATTTCTCTGTCCTAACAACGTTCGAAGCCTAACATCCTTGCAAGCTTCCTACCCTGGGAACATTGACATACGATCTTTCCGGATTAGGGATGTACATAAAAAGATGAAACAAGAAAAGAAAATGCATAATCCCATTTGAACTGCAACAAATTAAAGGTTTTCAAAATATTTGTTGGATGGATAAGGAGGATAGTAAGATTTTGATGTTTTTGACTCTCTAAATTTGTAGGGCTGTTTTGGATAATTATTTCTATTTCTAAGGTGTTTGGTTTTAAAAAATCAACTTGAATTATTGATTTGGTGTAATTCATCAATTCTTTTTTGTATAAGGGAGAATTGAGAAATAATGTTAGAATAAATATAAAAGTAGGGTAGGATTACATGAACAAAAAATTATAAAAATGAAAAACAATAAAGAAAATGATAAGAAAAAAAAGGTAGATAATCAATAAAAATAACCAAAAATAATAATTTAAAACGTAAGTAGCGAGAACATGATCAAATAATTACTCTATGATTTTAATCAAATTCCTACCCTATAAAACAAAATATTTAACTGAAAATTACTTGTTGAAAATATTTTTAAAAAATGAAGTTGGAGGGTTAAAATTATGGTGTCTTTGCCATATCAACAACATATGAATCTTGAGCAATATAAAATAAGAGAATCAAAATTAGGGAAGATTATTTGTGGCTTTGAATTTGTTGAACGAGTTTCTTTTTCCATTCCAAAATAATCAACTTCAAAAATATAATAAAGCATATATTGTTAGTTGAAGATAGAGAAATAGATAAAATTAAATTAATGAGATGAGAAGAATTGTTATTTTTAATAATCACTATTAAATTGTATTTTGATTTTTCTATAAAATTCGCGCGAAGCGCGAACAAGTTCACTAGTAGAAAATAAAAATGAAGAAATAAATCTCTTCAGGCTGAGGCGCGGATATCTCACTCTCTTTAAGGAGATTCAAGCCCACTGCAGCACTGCAGCAAATGTTTTCACCGGTCCAGCAGTAGTCCTTCTTAACTTGTCCCCTCCAGAATACAACAGCCTAATCAGTAATCACAATATATAACTCAACAACTCTGGACAAGAGTTGTGTCCAAAGCTCCACAAAAAGAACACCTCCCTTCAATTAATAAGAACTCTCTTTTTTGACTAACTTTTATGCACTCTATATTTTCTTGTGTGTTGTGTGTCTCAAACCAAATAAAGACCAGCACTATTTATACTAGAAGAAGTCTTTCTAGCAATTAATAGAAAGATAAATAGTGTAGTACATAGTGAAAATAATGATCTTAGGAATTACATAGGTTACAAGGTATAATGGAGGATTAAAGAATGAAATAAAGTGAGGGGTAACATTCACATTGAAGATGATGGCCAAAATTGTTGAACCAACGTTCTCTGGAACGTTTTTCTTGTGTCCAGCAAGTAACCTCCAGTGGACCTTTTTGTAACCACCAAATAATGGCAATAATACATATGCACAGTGATTAACCAAAGTGAGTAATTAGTCACAAATGACTACCAACGGCAGCAATGATAAGTGCCCATTTACTGCTGAAACATTTAGCATTCTTGTAACTCCAAATAAAATAAATTAATATATTAAAATATTAATATTAAAATTCTAACAAATCAACAATCCCCCACTCATTTTAATATTAGATAAGAGAGTCCATCAGCTGAAGGAAGACTATTATGCATAATGAAGGTGTGCTCTGCATTGAACCTCCACTGAGTGAAATAGTAACTTTTATTCCAGAGTCATAGTGATCTTGAACTATGATTGCTTAAGGAAAATAAAATATCACTGCTCACACATAATAATCAAGGTGTTGACATGAGCTTTATAGCCAACACGTTATGGCCTTGTGCTATCCCGGTTTCATCAGTGCATTTGAGAATAAGCCCAATTCTCATAGGAAACGACCTACTTCCACACATCACATAGGTGAAATCTATCGAGAGTGCTCTTGTAAGCTTAACACTCCAACCATACGGGCTACAGTTATTCATTAAGAGTTTTATCAACTCAACATTCACAAGCTACAAGAAACAATGCACTCACATCATATGGAGGGAATAAAAAGATAGTGCATTTTTCACAACAACATATGATTAGTTTTTCCCTTTGAACCTGGTTATAGGATCTCTAGTCCCCAGGTTGGGTTTCCTCATATATGACTCAAGGATTTATAGGCTTCAATCCCATCCCCATCGATGTGCTCCAAACCTTTTCTCTCGTTAAGGCCTAAGTAAGAGGATCTGCAAGATTATCACAAGATTTGGCATAATCAACATTAATGGTACCATTTGTCAAATACGATCTTACATTACTATGCTTCCTCCTTATAGGTCTGGATTTACCGTTGTAGTAACGATTTTGAACGCTACCAATCGCAGCTGTGCTATCACAATGAATTAAAATAGGAGGAATTGATTGTTCAAAATATGGTATTTGAAATAACAAATCTCTTAACCAATTCGCTTCCTCACTAGCTGAAGCTAAAGCAATTAGTTCAGCCTCCACGGTAGAGTTAGCAATAATAGTTTGTTTTTTTATCTCCAACAAACAGCACCACCACCTAAAGTAAAGACATAACCAGTGGTAAACAGGAATCACCTGATAAAGTGTTCCAAACTGCATCACAAAAGCCTTCACGTACATCAGGATATTTTTTATAGAACAAACCACAATTTTTTGTTCCAATTAAATATCTCATAACTCTTGTTATAGCATGCCAATGTGCATTACCTGGCTTACTTGTAAACCTGTCAAGTACTCCTACTGCATATGCAATATCCGGCCTAGTGCAATCAGTCACATACCTCAAACTTTCGATTATGCTAGCATATTCATTTTGATTTATTACATCATTTTCTCTTTCAACAAGAAATAAGTGAACACTTGAATCAAAAGGAGTTGCAACATGCTTGCAATCAAGAAAGTAATGTTTTTTCAAAATTTTCTCAACATAATGTGACTGGTCAAGGATAATTCCATCACATGTTCTTGTTATTTTTATTTCAAGAATAACATTTGCCTCACTAAGATCTTTTATATCAAAATGGCTTCTAAGAATATTCTTAGCTTCATCAATAACATTCATGTTAGAGTCAAAGAACAACAAATCATCAACATATAGGCAAATAATCACATGTGAATTATTCCAAGACTTATGATATATGCACTTATCACACTCATTTGTTTTAAAACCATTTTCAATCATGCATGAATCAAACTTTTCATGCCATTGCTTAGGTGTCTGTTTCAAGCCATATAGGAATTTAGTAAGTTTACATACTTTGCTTTCTTTGTCTGCTTCAACAAAAGACTCGGGTTGATCCATATAAATTTCCTCATTTAGGTCTCCATTTTAAAAAGCAGTTTTTACATCCATTTGATGAATTTACAAATCAAAAATTGCAGCCATAGCAATTAAAAGTCTTATGGATGTAATTCTTAGTACCGGTGAAAAAGTATCAAAAAATTCTAGGCCTTCTAGTTGTTTAAAAATTTTTGCAACTAGCCTAGCCTTGTATTTATCAATAGATCCATCCGGTTTCAACTTTTTTCTTAAGACCCATTTGCAACCAATAGTTTTACAACCCGGTGGTAAATCAACTAACTTCCAAGTTTTATTAGAAATTAGTGATTTCATTTCATCATTTACAGCCTCTTTCCAAAATATAGAATCATGTGAAGATAATGCTTCTTTCAAAGTGAGAGGGTCATCTCCAACATTAAACACATAAAAATCAGGACCAAAATCTTTTTCTACTCTAGTTTTTTTACTTCTTCTTAACTCAAAATCATCAATTTCTTTATTTTTTTAAGTAGAAGTAGAAGAACTAGGGAGTGACAAAATATTTTGTTCAATCCTTTGTCCCCACTATTTTTAGGATCAAAAGGAAATTTATTTTCATGAAAAATAGCATCACCCGATTCTATCACAATATTATCTTCAAGATTAAAAAATCTATAGGCTGTACTATTTGAAGCATAACCAAGAAAAGCACAAATAGTAACCTTCTTACCCAAATTTGTAATCTTGGGATCCATTAGCCTCACAAAGGCTAGACAACCCCAAACTCTTAGATATCCCAAACTTGACTTGTAACCTTTCCACAATTCAAAAGGTGTCAGTTTAGACTTTTTATGAGGCACACGATTCAACACATAACAAGCAGTTAAAATAGCTTCACCCAAAGTTTAAAGGTGCATGTGACTCAATAAGCATGGGATTAGTCAATTCAACCAAAGTTTTATTCCTTTCCGCTACTCCATTAGATGAAGGAGAGTAAGGAGGAGTACTTTCATGAATTATTCTCAATGATCTAGCAAAAGAATTAAACTCATTTGCCTCATATTCACGGCCTCTATCACTTCTAATTCTTTTTATTTTTCTTCCAAACTGATTTTCAACCTCATGGAGATAAGTTTTAAAATTTTCAAAAACATCACTTTTAATTTTCATCAAGTAAACATATGTAAACTTTGAAAAATCATTAATGAAAGTGATAAAATATGTATTACCTCCACGAGTTAAAATTCCATCAAGTTCACAAATATCAGTATAAACTAATTCTAACAAATCAGTTTTTCTTTCAACTTGAAAATGAGACCTTTTAATGATTTTGGCTTTACTACAAGCCTCACACTTTTCAAAATTCTTTTTAATCATTGAGATTAATCCTAAACTACTCATGATTCCAACATAACGATCATTAATATGACACAAACAAGCATGCCAAAAATTAGTAGAAGAAAGCATATAAACAGAAGTAGAAACTTTATTCACTTCTATATTCAATTTGAACATCCCATCACAAGCATACCCTTTCCCACAAAAATATCCTTCTTCACAATTACATATTGATCAGATTCAATAATCTGTTTAAAGAAAGTTTTATTAAGAAGAAAACTAGACATCAATTTTTTTTTTTATCATGGAAGGAGTATAGAGTACATCTTTTAAAGTTAATACCCTTCCAGAATTAAAACACAATTCGACATCTTCCGTTCCAAGCACTTGAGTTTTGTGAGAATCACTAAGCATGGTGGTTTTGGCTCCTCAAAATGAGTATATTTTTTAAACCAGTCTTTGTCATTACCATGACGGTTTGCACCAGAATTAGCCCACCATCCATCAACACTTTCAACCATGTTTATGTCGGTAATCACGCCACAAAAGGTTCTTCGATAACGTTTTCCTGAGGGTTAGGACCACATTTCCGGAAACTGCAAAATCGAGCAATATGCCCACTCTTGCCTCAAACAAAGCACAGTCCCTTATCTTGAACTTGTTGATTTTGTGCTTGGTTATTTTCACCATTATTTTTTTTGGGAGGTCTACTATTATTTTTCTTAAAAAATTTCTTCTTAGGCTTCAAAGAAGTATTTTTGTGAGTTTCAAGAGTAGCATTATTTGAAGTAATTAAATTTACCTTCTTTGTGATGTTGTTCTCTTCTTTTTGTAAAAGTGCATCTTGGCCCTTTGCCTCTTCACCATCGTACTTTTCCACTTTCTCATGATGAGAAATAAGTTCATCATCATCCATGGAGGTGTCATCAACTTTATTAGGATTCTTCTCAGTTAACACATAAGAAACATTGAGAAGACTTAAGTAGAAAAATACTTTACCCTTCCATCTTTTGAAATGGTTACCATTGAACAGAAATAGCTTGTTAAGGTCTCCCATATTGACATCCGCGGTTTTTTCAATCGTAGTCATTTTGAATCTCCTTAAAATTGTTAGTGAAAAAATTACAAAATAACAGAATTACAATATTACAGTTGAAAATAAAAATGAAGAAATAAATTTTTTCAGGCTAAGGCACGGATATCTCGCTCCCTTTAAGGGAGATTCAAGCCCACTGCAGCATTGCAACAAATGTTTTCACTGGTCCAGCAGTAGTCCTTCTTGACTTGTCCCCTCCAGGATACAACAGCCCAATCAGTAATCACAATATATAACTCAATAACTCTGGACAAGAGTTGAGTCCAAAGCTCCACAAAAAGAATACCTCCCTTCAACTAATAAGAACTCTCTTTTTTGACTAACTTTTATACACTCTATATTTTCTTGTGTGTTGTGTGTCTCAAACCAAATGAAGACCACCACTATTTATACTAGAAGAAGTCTTCCTAGCAATGAATAGAAAGATAAATAGTGTAGTAAATAGTGAAGATAATGGTCTTAGGAGTTACATAAGTTATAAGGTATAATGGAGGATTAAAGAATGAAATAAAGTGAGGGGTAACATTCACATTGAAGATGTTGGCCAAAATTGTTGAACCAACGTTCTCTGGAACGTTTTTCTTGTGTCCAGCAAGTAACCTCCAATGGACCTTTTTGTAACCACCAAATAATGGCAATAATACATATGCACAGTGATTAAACAAAGTGAATAATTAGTCACAAATGACTACCAACGGCAGCAATGATAAGTGCCCATTAACTGCTGATACATTCAGCATTCTTGTAACTCCAAATAAAGCAAATTAATATATTAAAATATTAATATTAAAAGAGCAACTTTCACATATAGCAAACACAAAATTCACATTTGTATGCTATAGCAAAATTTGCATAATTGCGCTCCATAGCAAACATAAATATGTATATTTCGCTATACGTATACAAAAGAAAGCAGTTGTATAATATGCTACAACTGCTTTGGTATACATATACAAAAAGTCAATTGTATAAAGTGAGAGAGGAGAGTGAGCGAGCGAGATCTGGGAGAAGGGAGAGAGGGGAACGAAAATATATGTATATATACAATTTTCACGAATTTTATACATTTGCGTTTTAGTATAAAGTGAGAGAGGCGAGTGAGAGAGCGAGATCTGGGAGAGGGGACGAAAATACATGTATATATACAATTTTTTCTCGCTTTATACAAACACAAACACATTTTATACAATTTGCGTTTTTTGTATAAAGTGAGAGAGCGAGATCTGGGAGAGTGGCGAGCGAGATCTGGGAGAGGGGAGAGAGGGGAACAAAAAT
>JAJOOF010007918.1:0-11578 GCA_029582545.1 Solanum lignicaule | reverse complement strand
GTAAAAAATTAAAACTGACGGATTATCATTGTTTTTTTTAATAAAAAAAGTAACAATTTCTTTTTAAGAGTTTTCCTATATTTTTGCGTGAAAAATAACCGACGAAAGTGCGTCGATTTTCTTTCTTAAAAAAATCAATGACAACCCAACGAAGTCTATCGAGTTTCAACATTTTTTTGTAGTGTTATTAATTAGCAATGAACATGAGTTTTTTTTACTCGTATTTAGTTGAATGAAAAATTAGAAAGCTGATATTTGAGTTATTCCAAGTAGACTAGATATGAAAAAAAATATATGTGATGTTATTTAAATTAACTAATTGTTTAAAAAAAAATCAACACACTTTCACTGATTATTTTTTCACACAATAATGTACAGAAACTCTAAAAAAAAAATATTTTTAAAAAAAATGATGTTCATTCATTATTTTTTAACACAATAATGGCATGTGAAGTACACACATCCCACTTTGTTGATTCTTTGGAAAGAAGTGCCAAAATGGAACATAAAAATTGGAGTTGAAGGATTAAAATGGAACAAGATTGAGTTGGAATGCCAAAATGAAATTTAGGAACAAATATAAGGGTCTGCATATGTGTTTGGCCTATAGTTTTCCAGTTCCTTAGTGGATCATCTTCGCTTTATTGAAAAGTAGTCATAGGTTAGTAATCTAGCAACAGTTTGTTGAATATTCCTCAAACTATAAAACAAAGGTCTTTCGTCACAAATTCCTGCACTGTTCAAAAAACTACTTCAATTAGTATAAACTAGTTGTATGTTTCCACTAAAAAATTTACATAATTTCAGCCATGTACATAATTTACAAGTGAAAAAGAGCCCGCATGGACTATATTTTGATACACACTCATACACTGCTTCAAACTACCAATCTTCTATCTCATCGTCTGACAAATCCAGCTTATTCTCGTGCAAATAGGTGCTATCCGAGTCATCTTCAACCATGTCGTCTGCTTGGAAACTTTCAGATGCTCTGCATCCAAGCCATTTAAGGGAAGGCCTAAACTCGGTTGCCATAACTATCTGATTTGATGTGGTTAGGCTATTATACATGTCACCCCACTGACTACACATTTGACGCTGCAAGCACATCAACTTAGTTAGGATGAAATCAAAATCCAAAATCAGTGGAAAACATGAGGTCGTTTGGTTTATAATGCAGTTAAGTAATGTAGGGATTATTGTCATGTTGGATGTTTAGTTTGATACAACTACAATGTATTGCTTAAAATATATGTTTACATTTTTAAACAAAAAGAAGAGGCTGTTTTACTAATATGAGGATTAATTTTGTCATTTTAATGTTCTTAATCCATGTATTACTAATACCCACATTCTTATTCTACATTATATCACACAAAATATTATATAGAGTCCCACATGCATATGTATTAGTTACAAGGAAAACAAAATAGCAACCAAACATTACAAAAAAATAATGTTGGGTTTTATGTGGGGACTAAATCTCCTACAGCACCAACAAAAGGATCACTAGGAAATTATAGTAGTGCACTAGAGCTTCCTAAGCAACTACTTTAGTGAGAAACATTATGTTCAGGACTTGATCCAGATAAATCCATGTTATAAGAAGCTATGTGAGCAAGATCAAGAGCAAAAAGCAGAGAACGTGACAGGAAGAATCTTACCTTATTGCGGCGTGATGATTGTTCAACCTCCCACAGTTTGGGACGTCGAATAGCATGCCACCTGATTTCTCACGGGAATTTGCAATAAATTATTTTTAGGTACTTTATATAAACAAAACATAACAAACCAGGTAATGTTTTTATACCTGGAAGGCACTGGATGAGCATTCCCAAATAATACTCCTCTGGCAGAAACTGAAGCAGCAGCTGACTGAATGATGTTCTCAGCTCCAAAGTCTCTAGATAGATGTCCACTAAGTGAAGACAGAAGAAAATCCGCATCGCTTAAATATGATGCCACAACCCACGCATCATCTATTGCGTCTTCACTCAAAAAGTCTAAAACTGCAACAAAATTGAAAATTAGAAGTTGAATAAGACAAACACAAACCACTTATATGTTAGAAAATAACAAACTCTATATATGTTAGACAATAACATACTCTACATCTCTATGTGCAGATATGATGGCTATAAGTCTTAATTACCCCATTTCATGCACAATCCATTAGGTAGTAAATGCAAGTTGAACAAAAGAAATAGTATTTCTCCTCTAATCTAAGAAACCGGAAAATAGATAAAAACACACAAGCTCTGCCAACATTTAGTTTGCCGGTGAAATTCACCACAAAGGCAGAAGTTCAAGCTATTGGGACTTGTGGTGAATCTAATGTTGTTTGATATAGCCCACAAACAAAGCAGGTCGAATATGATACGGAAATAGCATTATGTCAAAGAATGGCAGATTTAGGTGCTTGAATTTTTTTTTTTTTTAAAAAGTAGCCCTGAGTCCAGCATTGCCACCATTGAAGTTCATTCCAAAAGAAATGCAAAAATCAAAGAACAGACCAGATTAGTTGGAAAACCCATCAGCCTTAAGAAAAAAATTTACCATTTTCATGCAGAAAATCAGAAAGAGTCGTCGCTTGACCATGTGCTTGACAAAGAATAACTTCTGGAGCATCCATTTTAAGAGGAAACCTGACAAATTTTTCCTTCAGAAGGAATGTGTCTCTATCTACAAAAAAATGAGTGTATCAGAGGCTTTGCCAAAGACAGTTTTCTCAATTATTCACTTTCAATTCACTTGGTAGAGAACTCTCATATCTTACTCCACATGGTCAAAAGAAGAGCTGTAGCTTTGTAATAGAAAAAACCTCACATTTAACGTGTAAGTTCATACCTATGGCAGTAATTTACACAAGGTGAAAAGGTTAATCTTCTATTCTTCCAATTACCATTACTTGGGAGACTACTCCTTGGATAATCACCAATGCTCATATCAGTCATTCTTAAACAATGTTTAATTATTACATCTCACGAAATCTGCTTAACAACTTTATTTGAGCAGTGTCTACAAGCGCTGAAACCACATTTAGCAATTGAAAAACTCTTCGAAGATGCAGTATTGCATATTGTGAATCATAAATTAGAAACCAAGATTGCAAGATTAGACCATTTAAGCACATGCTAAGATATGCATTCCCCATGAGGAAGCATTACTTGCAAAGATTAGGGATGGCAATGAGGCGGGGCGGGGCAGGAGCGGGACGAGTTGAGCTCGACCCACAAAATTTTTAAGCCTCCCCGTCCCGTCCCGCATAACAAACCTTTTCATTTTCAACTCGCCCCACCCCGTCTCGCATAGACTCGCCCCGCATAATTTTTTTAATATTTTCTTTTTCTAGTTAAGTTTGATACTAAAAATAAAATTCATAAAAATGAATTCATTTTTTCATTAAGTTGTATTAATTTAATAGGATAGTGACTTAAAATTTTATTTTTAGAGGTCAATTGGGAAACCAGTAAGAAATTGAATTATTTTATATTGAACTATTTTCATTCACTATCTTGAATATTTTAGTAGCTTTAAAGAAATTATTTTAATAAATAATGCTCTATCACTCTTATGTAGAAAATTAAAATTAAGTATAAACTCACATAAAATAACATATACCCGCAACCCGCCCCGTCCGCATTAGCTTTAAAAAACCCACTTCAACCCGCCCCGCATCCCACCTTAAACACGTCCCGCCCCGCATAGCCTTAAACCCGCCCCATTCCGCATCTGCCCCGCCCCATTGCCATCCCTAGCAAAGATGGAGTAATTTGTCGCTAGAGAAGAGGTGTGGAGCACACAGTTACTAAGTTCTGTAAGCACTTGCAACTCATTGTATCCTGAGAATGAAGTTTAGTCAGATGTACCTGATGCAATTGTGTGCTCACTTTCTCTTTTGTTGTGTAAAAATTTGCCTAGTGCATGGAAAAGAGAGAGAGTATCATCTTTTCCAAATGGCAAGCGAAACACATCATCCAAACAACTAGCATTATCCAGTCTTTCTTTTGAAGATAGAATAGGCCTTCTATGTGGTTTAAGACAGAGATACTGCAGAGAATTAATTGCCTGTCTGATATCACCTCCACTAGCTTTGGCTATTAGATCAATCGAATCAGCGCCAACTTCACGCTGCTCCTTTCTGCATATAGCTGTAAGTGTTTTCTTGATTGAATTGACAGTGACAGGGTTGAAGTTGACCTGAAAATCATGAACTCAAGTAATAAAAGTTGGCATACTCCAGTAACTTAGAATCTAATGTTGGATAATTGCCTCCTCCCCTGCCTTTGAAAAATGATAAACTTCCCTGGCGTTTTACCGTCAAAGACAAGAAAAGATCCTTAACCCAATTTGCAGATTTCAAAGAGTGAACTATTTTGTGCCCTTTGGCCAGCAGGCTGTGGGTGGTGTTGGCGTGTTGCAGGTCAAATTGCTTAAAATTAGCCAAGGAAGCTGATTTATCATGTTTTCATACTCATAGGGGATGTTTGACATTTGATTCAAGATAAGCAGATGAAAAGAATTCAAAATCCAAAGTAAGTCTATCAAGGAACGCAACCTTACAAGCACCAGCACTATGAAGAGATAGGAGGAGTTCTTCCCAGCAGCGTGTGCTAAAGTCTGCAGAGTCATCCTTGTCATAGTTTGTGATCACTATGGCTGTTGGAATGCGGACTAATTGCGCAAGTAGGGTCAAACACCTTTGAAGCCTTCCATACGCAGCTCTTACATTTACCACAGGAAGATCATCAACTAAGAGTATGACTGAAGCTTGTGATCCCTTCAACGTTGGAGAAGTCAATCCATACTTTCTCACCCTCTCAACAAAACCTTCAAACTCATCTAGTTTTGACATGTATTTTAATCCTAGATCAACATTAAAAAAATGAAATGATAATATGAAGAAACAAATTTTTTGAACAAGCATTTGATAGCTTGGAGCAGCTCCGTTTTCCAACAGATGAATCTGTACCTGAATTAGAATTATGCAAATGCTCTGGCCAAACTGTTGGAGTAGGTGTGGTCCACTCCCATATTGTGACACCAAGATTCAAAGCAATAGCATGGATAGTTGCCTAGAAGATGACAAGCACCCAATGATCATGCAATTTTACAGACCTCAAAGGAGTAAGACAAGTTTCAAACAAGGCACTCCTGATTCAGAATAGTTAAAAGAACAAAATTGTCCCATATCACTCGTGGTTAGATTAAATAAAGAGTAAGGAAAACAGTGACATACAGTTTTTCCAACACCAGAAGGTCCAGCAACAAGAAGAACATTACTATGACCATCCTGCAACCAGCAGAGGAAAAATCTCAGTTCCGACAATGTAAAGTCTGAACATTGCAGAAAAGACTTGTCATGTCAAAAACACTGTAGAAACAAGTACACCTGAAAAGACCAAACCCTCAAAATTACAGATGCTAAATGTCAGACCAGGAGAAGTCACCAATACTACTATCATACAACAATTTCCTGGATCAAACTTTTTTCATTTTAGCACCATAACTAATTATCATTTCCGCTTGCACATCTAAACAATGACCAGGGCAAGCGCAGGGATCAAGCCGGCGCAAACTATGATACAAAAATTTATTACCGATTTGCTAAAAAACAGAGAATGGTAACCAAGACACACCTGACGACCATAAGTTGTTGTAAAATCCCAATTATATCCCACACCCCCATGGATCTCCAGGCAACACATTGCAAACAGGGAAACAAGAAAAAGAGGCTTTATTCTGAGCATATGTATGCTTAATACTCCACTCAACCTTCATTACAAGACAAGGTTCCCCAGCAAAGCAATAATGAGTAATTATTTTCAAAATAATAAAACGATTTTAAGAACACTACCGAAGAATAAGAAACAGTGAACTTCTTTAAGATTTTAGGGAAAAGGAAAGTAGATATGCAATATTCACTTGGTTGAACCAGGAATTGATGACCACGTGTTGTCAGAATATTAGAAGTCTAAGAAAAGAAAGAAACTAATAAGGCTTTTAAAACACTCTTAATTAAGTACCATTGCAGCTTTTAGCCTTTCTTCAAACCATGTTTTTACTTCTTCGACCTGCAAAATCAAGCACAAGAAACAAACATTAAAACCTTCACATCTGAGCATTTAAGAGAAAAACATACAGCTCTTTACCTTCTTCTTTTGAACTGCAAGCTCTTCCAGGAAATGAGGCTTATGTTTGTCGATCCACATGTCATTGTTGCTTCGGTGACCTGATTCAGTTTCATACAATTTAGTCTTTTGGCAATGATGACTAACTGAAGATGAAGAGGTTCGGAGGACTGTTAAAACATAAGCATTGATGGAGAAGACAGGGCTGGCAATCAAAACAACACAAAATCAGGAGGAGTTGAAGGATAAATCACTGTAAATGCAGGCCAATAAACATTTGCCAACTGAATTATCAACGTGAAGTCAAAAGACCTTGCATAGTTAGATGATACTTGAGTCATGGTTCGGCTCCAACATTTTAACATGTGAAACCCATATCTGACACCCCAAAAGTGAAGTACAACTAAAACAGAGTAACAAATATTTCTAAACTGGACATCTTAGGTAAAATTTCCATTCGAGGTTTAGTGAGAAATAGCAAGTACCATACTGTTAAGTTGACAGACCATAGCATCATGAGCAAGAGTATAATACCACAACTGCAGCTTGCACTGCATGCAAAACCTAATGAATGCAGTCTGCAAAACGAAATGATAAAACTAGGGCATCCAACTTCAGCAGAACATTTTAATGAGATCAAAAAGTGATAACATGGATGTGTAAGAAAGGTGCAAAAGTTGCTAAATCTTTTGATATGCAATAAGGGTGTAGCCTATGACAAACTAACATTTATACTGACAAAGATACTGTCGCCCATACGGTCATAAGCCTTCATAAAATGGAGAGGCAAAACCAAATCCCAGTTCATTATTGACATTAATACAGATAAATACTAAAACCAAATCTTTTGAAACTAGCATACCATCAGATACCTTGATGCCCGTGAAATCATCATCAAACTCCTCACAAAACCGTTTCATCTGCAATCAGTTATACCATATGCCGTTAATGCTCTGAGGTACTCAAAAGCAAAAAGTAGCAGTACAGTGAGTATCCCAGAAACAACAGAATATATAGCTAATGAACAACCAACATGATCGGTTTAGTCTAGACATGAGAACTTTATCCATAAAGCAAACATCACCTTGGTTCCTAAATAAAACTGTTGTATAAATATATTCCCTAAAGCCCAGGAATTTTCTACTTGATCTTGCATAGGTTCAAGGTATATTTGTAATCTACTCCTATAAGTTCTCTAGGTAACATGCATTCTTTCACTTATGTGAAACAAGATATTAGGGGGAAAAAGTTTGTTCTATGGTTGTTAAACATAGCAAGTGAGTCTATTTATGTTTGTTCCTCTTCATGTGAACTAGGTGTCGAGCCCTTCTTAAGCATCCATAGATTGAGGCTAAAATATATTTTGATAAGTAAGGGATCATTTGATTGGCTTGATGAGTAAAGATATTCCAGCACACAATTTTGCATAAGTAATACAATGTTTGCTTTTGGCCAAATAATCTCCACATAAGAAGAAGAATTTCACATAATAACTAATCTAGTGTGTTGTTGGGAGTATTAAACCCAACATAACTTGTGAGGGAATTCATAAGTAATTTTCAACTAATATATGGACAGATCAAACCGCAAGCAATGGATGCACCCTCACCAACTGCCACTACTTTACATCTGCTACCGGTATAGACCAAACATGGTTTCCCGTGTATACAACAAACGTTCACTCAAATGAAAAGCACAGCGAGAAATAGTAGCCCTATTTACTAAACAATACTATAATTAAATCCAATGAATCCTATGTTTTACCTCATCGAAAACACTACCCTTTTTAGATGGGCGTGGACATGACGCCGAAAGTAGCGCCGTTTTAGCCCTTTTAGGGTTCCTCCTCGGAACTGACGTCGATACTGATTTCGCTTTCGATTTCGTGTGGGTGAAATTCGACTTCACTGAGAAGTCTTCATCGTCATCGGACGACGAAATTACAATGGCCACATTCCTCTTGACTTTCTTCATTACCACGGGAACGGTTATCAATGTTTTTTTCCAAAATACCAAGAACTTTGAAGAGTTTCAAAATCAGGGAATTTGCGAGAATTAGGCGAGGGTGAGACGAGACTGAGATTATTGAACCCTAGATAAAACTAAGCCAAATGCATAACTGCAGACAGCAAATGGGCAACTTCTCCAGTAGAAATAGTTGTTTTCGAAAGCCAAAAACGGCGGGTGTTTTTCAGAGCAAAACCCGCTAGCGTAAGGGAGAAGCTGATGCCCGCGTTTTTTAGTCTGGCTGAGCAAATAGAAATAACTTTTGTATTTAAAGAAAACTAAAGGGGCATTTGGGAGAAAATAACAATGGTCTTTTATGTTTGAGGTTAAGTGCAGATTAGTCCGTTAAATATACTTTGAGAACAGTTTTCGTCCTTTTAAGTTTGTGAAAACTGAGTCAAATATGTAATAAACTATAATGATTATATTTAAGACATAATTTATAAATAGATATTTAAACTTGATATAGCAATTAAACACTTTAGTTTTGATTTTTGAATATGCACATCTAGACGTCTCAACTCGTTGAGACTTAAGTTTAGATAATTTGTAAAAAATAAAAATTAATCATAAACATTATTTATTTTTATTTTTTTGACTTTTCACCCAGTGTTTGGTACCCGCATTGGAGCCCGATTAAATTTTAATATTGTTTTGGTTTTCCACTCAATGTTCGGTACCCGCATTGGAGCCTGACTAAGGGTGTGTTTGGTATGAAGATGTTTTTCAATTTTCTCATGTTTGGTTAGGTTAAATGTTTTGGAAAGTGTTTTCCAAATCAACTCATTTTCCTCAAATTTAAGGAAAATGACTTCTCATTTTCCAAAACTCTCTTCCGACCCCCCCCCCTCCACCCACCCCCTAAAAAAAATTGAAAGTTTATTTTTTAAAAATATTTTCAAAATTTCATTTTTTCACCCCTACCCTCGACCCTCCCCCCCCCCCACCCCTCATCCCCAAAAAAAGTAATTTAAGTTTGTTTTTAAAAAATATTTTCAACTTCAAAATTTCATTTTTCACCCCTACCCCCGACGACCCCCCCAGCCCCCCTACCAGCCCCCCCTCCCCCCACCCCAAAAAAATTTAAGTTTGTTTTTTAAAAAAAAAAAAATCAATTTCAAAAATTATTTTTTACTCTAGTAAAAATAAAATATATTTCTCAAAAACATTTTTCATTCAAAAACCAAACACTAAAAATCTTTTCCGAAAAATATTTTCTACTCAACAACCAAACATGAGAAAATAAATCAAAAATCTACTTGTTTTCCAGGAAAACATTTTCTAGTTTTCCAATGGAAAACATTTTCCTTCATACCAAACACACCCTAAATTTGAATTTTATTTTGATTTTCCACCCAATGTTCGGTACCCGCATTGGAGCCCGATTGAATTTGAATCTTGTTTTGACTTTCCACCCGATATTCGATACCTATATTGGAGCCCGACTAATTTCAAATTTACAAGTCCCACGTTAGGTAAAGTCTTCCTAACAAAAATAATTATGTATCCAAGTCAAACTTACATTGAAACCCTTGATTAAGAATAAAGGGAGCCAATCCGCCTCAACCCTGTTGTATCATAAAACACTATTCAGTTATATAAACTATAATTCTTAATAATAAATAAATAAAAATTACACCAACCCCAAAATAGATGAACACGTTGCAAAACTGTTCAAATGTATCTTAAATAGACTAGTATTTTGAACCTATCTCTATTCTAAGTGGTCATTTTTGCCATTTTCTCGGTGGTCAAAGAATTGTTTGATTTTTCTAAAACAATAATAATAGAAGTATAGCCTGATTTTCAATTTAATAAATTGCAAATTATGTTTGCAAGGAAATAAAAAAACTATGGTGTAAATTATTAAAGATAATAAAATATGATACAAATTACAAAAAAGAATATACTATACTATACATTAGGATACAAAATGCAAAAGACTTAAATTTTCACTGAAAATTAAATACATTAACCCTCATATTATTATCCATAAGAAGTAATAGGTACTCCTTATAGAAAGAAAAAAAAAAGGTACTGTATCATTTTTAGGAGGAAGACTTTTAGACTCTTTTTTTTCTTTCTGGGTAAAGGAGAATACTTTATTATTAGATAATGCAATATTGTATAAAATAATCTTTTTATTTTTCAATACAAGTGGTGTCTAATATATAAACTGTCTTTTTCCTAATCAAATCAATCTAATAATTATAGTCGAAGCGTGTGCAACTACGCTCGTTATAGTCCGTATATAAATTTTATAGCATTAGTTCAATTAAATCAACAATAGCACATCACTATTCTATTTTAAACTACTTTATTAAGTTTATTAAATATGAATCTACATGTTAGTATGATAAATCAATAAAATTTAATGGTGTAAAGAAGTTGAACAGTGTAAGAACTTATATTAGTCAATACAGGCATACAACATTAGGTAGTTGCTTCTAAATAAACTATGAAATCTTCTTGATTGTGATGAGAAAAACATGAGAATGGCTAAACTTTAAATAATTTGTAACCCTTTTTGATTGTGATAAGAAAAATATGCGAATGGCTATACTTTAAATAATTTGTAATTTTTAACTTGAGTTCTAAAGTTAGGATTTGATAGTTTACAGAGATTTGAAGTTTGTCATGAGCGATTTTTATAACAATAAGAATATATGTGAATTATTTTTGTAATAAAAGTATATCAATTTTAAATCACAAATTGAGAATAAATTTGCCATTTTCTCAAAAGGATAATGCTAAATGGCCAGAAAATTTAGCTAGAAATTTAAAAAGTCTATAATATTTTATTTATTTTAAAATAAATTGATTTTTTTTTCATTTTTTAATTAAAAGATATTAAAATTAAAAGGGTAAAAATGTTAAAATAAAATAAAATAACATAGTGTGAAATATGTTATTTTACCATTCTGGCCAAATTTTCTGACCAAAAGAATTTTTCGACCCCAAATTTAAAGGTAGTTATAAAAGTACAATTTGTGCACTTTTGTATTACAGTCAAAATAAAAATGGAAAAGGGTCAAAATTGCCCTGAACTACGCGAAATAGACCACTTATACCCTCCATTACATTTTGAGATAAAAAATACTCCGCCGTTATTCCAGGAGATCACAAATACCCTCAAGAGTTAACACTTCAATTTTTTAGTGACGTGGCAAGCCATGTGGGACTAATCCTTCCACCTAAGCATTGCCAACTAAGATTCACTACAAAAGAACTTGACCTTTAGTGGCGACAAAGTCGCCACAAATTTCCAAAATATTGCCACTAAAGGTTATGAGTGATTTTTAGTGGCGACTAAGGCTCCAACAACCATTCGCTAGTAAAACCTATTTTTTCAACAAAAAAATATGATAATTAATTTTTGATTGCAACCTAATTTTCTAAAATAAATAACTTGCAATATCAATATTAAAAACATACAATAT
>JAJOOF010007916.1:0-17342 GCA_029582545.1 Solanum lignicaule | reverse complement strand
AAGCCAACTAGGCATTTACAATCATGTTTACTTCCACATTTTGCACAATTAGGCCTAGCCACATAAGAACCACCACTATTACCTCCTTGAGGTTTAGGGTTGGAAACCCTATCCTCGTTGACCTTTGGAGCACTAGAGGAGCCTTGGTTGGAAAACCTTTGTTTGAACCTTGGTCGACCTTGTCCATCGGACCTAGCATTGGAGAAGTTCCCATCACCAGTCCTAGATCTTTTCACCTCCCTATTCTTTTTCTTGAGTTTCTCTTCCTCTATTTGTTGGGCATACACCATAAGATGTGAGTTATCCATATTGTGATGGATCATTGCCGAACGACATTCTTTTACTACCAAACCGGACACACCCATAAAAAACCTACTCATCTCATCCCTTGAATCCGCCACCATAGTTGGAGCATACATGGACAATTGAGTGAATTTTAGTGTATACTCTTTCACGCTCATGCTTCCTTGATGAAGGTTAATGAACTCTTCCACCTTAGCTTCCCTTAACTCTCGGGGAAAGAACCTATCATGGAACGCCGATTTAAACACTTCCCACTCTATGGGACCCCCTCCTACCGGCCTATTGTTCTTCCATTGATTATACCATACTTGAGCAACACTTTTCAATTGATAAGCGGCCAACTCCATTTTCTCTACCGAAGTCACCCCCATAATAGCAAGTATTTTATAAACCTCTTCCACAAATTCTTAAGGGTCCTCTTCCACCTTGGAGCCATGAAATTCGGGAGGGTTCATTCTAGAAAAATCCCTAAACCTTGAAGCAGTCAAATTCACACTAGGATTCACATGAGTCACAACATCTCTATTGGCCTGAGCCGTCATAGCTTGAGCTTGAGTCGTTAAAGCTTGGGCCAACATTTGGAAAGACGACCTAACCTCCACATCCGACATAGCTGAAGGATTAATCGGAGCTTGATTAGCTTGAGGGGCTTTTTCATTCACATTGTCACCCTCCATTCTTCTAGCGTTAGACCTTCATGTATTCATATTTTGAAGACACAAAAGAAGGATTAACAGAGGGACTTTATAGAGTTAAACTCCAAGGCACGACTTAAGAGTGATGAAAGAAGTGAAATTGCTTAAACATCTTATAGCCTCTCATTCATAAATGTGGCGCGCTTCACATGCATGAACAAGACTTTACTAGACGTGGCTTATGAGACATCATCCTAGAATCATTATAAACCTTGTGCTCTGATTACCAAGTTTGTCATGACCCAGGGCTACGCCCTAGATGTAACAAGGCACATAGAACCCTGAAAGGCACCATGTAAGCCACTTAGCATATCATAACATAAGCATAGAACAATAAATAGTAAAAACGCATTTAAAGTCCAAAATTTTCATAAAGGAAAGCGGAAGTCTAGACTTGTCTCAATTAGCCATCTATTACAATACTTAAATCAAATAGGAACACAACCCATACAACATAATCCAAAAAGGAAATACAAAATGAAACTACTAAGTGAAAACATCCGTCCTCGAATCATGAGGAGTCACCAACAAGCAAGGAGAAATGATAAAATACAAGCTTTAGCCACGATGATGACCACCTTGAGAACCGGACCCTACACTTTGGGAAAATGTAGGAAAATATGGCTTAGTACAAAAATGCACTAAGTATGATATCCATGCATAAAGCCTTGAAACATGCTAAAAAGGACATTTTAGTTGAGTGCATGCAAATTACTAAGTTAAAGAATCATTTTGAAGATAATGGAAAAGCATAAGTCATAAGCATAATCAACTCATAGATTATCATATCATAAGAGGAACACACCATAAATACCCTCAAAGCATACTTGTGCAATGCATGAATAAGATCCCATAATCTCACCCATACTAAGTAAAACTTCTTAAGTAGCCATAGTTCGTAATTCATATTCTTGTTCATACTATCATAGTGGGATAAGCCTTAAACGACATAGACCATATAAGCTTAACATGGAATCTGGTGTATACCCCACACCGAAAATGTGTTGTCCTACTTGCCTAAGGTAGAACCATACTCTTAGCTTAGGTGGATCCACTATCTAAAGACCTATGGGGGAACATAGTTTATGGGATAATATGATTCCTACTAGAAACCCGGCATCTACTATCGTGAGGGCTTCCATCCCAAGAGATTGCTCCTAGAAACCCGGCCTCTACTATCGTTAGGGCTTCCATCTCATAACACTATCAACTCGGTGCTAAGCATTAATTCCCACAGAGTTCTTATTAAGTCTTGACTTAAGTTCATATTAATGGAAGAATATGTTGACACTCAATCCAACATAACTCCTATTATAACTGATAGATTCAATAAGTGAGAATAGCCTTTCAACCTTAGAATCATCATATTGTGAGAAAACCTTTCACATCATAGCATATTCATACATGTGTGTATATGAGGATAAATTTTCAACGACACAACAACTAGATCATAATCCTAATCACTTTACTCTCAAAGTGTTCTTAAAGCATATACATACATCTCATAATCATGCATAATTCACATACTTTGCCCTTCAAGGATCAAATAGCATATTCAATCAACACATCTATAATTATTACATTACACATGGATAATAGAATGATTCAAATAACTCAACTACTACCAGCATAATCTCACAATATCCTTCTTTCATCAATTCACCCACATCAGAAGGTCCTAAGTTGGGAATATGGGGATTTCATGGATTCTTGGGGATTCCAACATAAAAATCATAATAAATCATCAATTCAATCATAATATAAAGTACTTAAAGCATTAGAATCATTTTTGAAAGGAATCCATGACTTGGAGTCTAACTCTAGTTTTTGGGGAATTTTATCTTAGAAATTGAGTTTTGAAGGGACTCCATGGATGAAGAGCTACCATACCTTAGCAATTAAATCCAATTAATTTGAGAAGAAAACCTTGCTCCTTCAACTCTAGCTCCAACTTCCTTCTTCTTCTTCCTTGAAGTTCTAGAGAGAGAATTTTTTTGGGGAACAGTTGGTTTTGATTTGTGATTTTGGAATTATGAGGAAGATGACTTAATTTAGGGGTCTTAAATCATTATATAGTTAGTCTAAATTAGTATAAAATTTCGTCACTTAATATTAACTAAAATCGGAAAACCCCAAAGTGCCCCTAAACTTAACTGCCAAAAAGCAGTTCCAGGCCTTACCCACGACCTGCCACAGACGGATCGTGGTTGGACCCACGGCCCATGCTGGTGAACTGTGGTCTGGGTTTAGAGACATGGTTCCTGGGGCCTCCATCCACGACCCCTCACCCAGTGTCAGGGAAATCCTAGGGTCTTCCTCAAGGACCCATGGTTGGTCCTTGGGGTTCATACCTTGACGTTCTAACACGAAACCCTTTATTTCTAAGTACAGGGAGTTACATTTACGACTCTAACCCTCATGTTAAGCTCTAGTTTAGCCTACTAGTTTCCGGAGTGTTACAATAACATATGTTCTGGACATTCAATATTCTGTTAAACTATCAAATATATATCCCTTGGATTCTTTCAAACTCTAAGACCCTTACTATAAAACACCAAACATTGCTTGAGTAAATAGAGTATCCTAGCTCACATCATGAATAAAAACTTACTCAGATTATCCTATCTCTGGTTCAAATCCATAGAATAATTTCACCAAGTCCTCACTATTGAGTCATACCCAACTCTATTTTGTGCTTTTAATCCAAAATAGTGTAAGAGAGCTCAATCAATGTTTGCAACCACGAATTTCTAAATCATTTCAAGACAACAATATATCAATTCATAATAATCAATTTTAGAACTAATTAATCAACATCCATTGGATTTTACACCCATAATTTGCCCACATACCCCTACCTACAAATTTAGATACTCATAATAGAAAAAATATAGATAATACCCATATAGGAAACCTCTATTTCAAGCTAATTTGATTAACAAAATCTGAAATCTATGCTTAGAATGGTGCAAATCTAAGTTTTGTTTCTTTACAAGCAAGATAAGTTCTTAGCTAATTTCTATCTTTACCAAAAAGTGTAACTCTTTACTTTATTCCCCATTAGGAGAAGATAAAATGTAGATATTTATACACATATCTATTCTATCATTGGAACCTTTCAAAGGAAGCACTTTATCCTTCATATATGTTTTTGCGCTCAAACTTCCACTCTTTGACTTGCACTGGACCGGTGAAATGACAATTCGCATTTGTGCAACACCAATCGTATTGCCACTTCAACCTTCAATTTCTTTAGTATCACTGTATTAATATTGGTGGAATATTGATCAAGAATCGTATAGCACCAATGAGTCACTAGTGTGAAGATAGTCTTTCTTTAGTCAAGAAGGTGAGATGCCAACTAGCTCCTATGGGACATTGGTTCCTTTATCGGTGTGCTTCAGTGATTTTAAACTTCAAATCCATTAGACTTTCCTTTTCCAAGGAATGTCTACATGCAAGGGAACTAGGGCCTAAAATATCCCCAATTAGCACCAAAACATAGCAGTAATTCATGAATTTGAGTTTAATGAGTTGATATAATATCAAATCATCATCTAACTAGTATCCTTGAACTGCCAATGTGGAGTATGCTGATGTAAGCATTATATGATAACCTTAAGAGTTGGGTTAAAGGTTTTATATATAGATGATGATGAGCCTCTCAATATAGTTCAAGTTTCTTTCTGTTAGGTAGATATGAACTTAGAAGAATTGTGTCAGATTATTAAGTGTTAGAAGAAGCGGCTATGTACATCAATTAGAGTAGAAGTTATAGAAAGGTGACTATATTTAACACCTTGGAAATTGAAAGTTAAGTTTGTAAAGGAGTTGCAAATTTTTTATTTTTCTTATGCAAGTTTTATAGGGCTCGTCTATGATCCGTAGAAGGTTCTACAGGATGTAGAGGACAATCATAGGAATTGTGTTGGAATTTTGAAAAGTGTCAAGTCTCTGATGATGTTTTATGGATGAACAAGACAAGCCATAAGGTTTTCTACGGACCGTAGGAAGGGTTTCATGGAGAGATGTTTTATACTTGGAGGATTTTAATCACTTTGGTTCTATAGGTGATGTCTACAAGCCATAGAAAAGAAGACCCATAGAAGCAAATCGTGGAAACTGGGCAAGATATTGAGTCCAAATAAGTATTTTACGACTGGCCATGACAGTTCGTAGAAGTTCCTACGGACCGTAGGTTGAAGTCATAGTGGTTTTCGACAAAATTTTATTAAGGGTGTTGTGGTCTTTTCCTACCCAATTAACCCTAAAACTATTTTGTTTTGGCCTTATAATTAACCCTATAACTAGTTTTACTCTTCAAACCTAACCCAATCTCTGTAGGGTTCCTTCTCCAATTCTCTCTTAATCTCCAAGTTTAAGAACTAGGGTTTCAAGAGCTTCAAGGTTTCTTCCTCCATTGCTTTTGGAATTTGATTTCTAGGGTACGTGGGAATTTCATCAATAGGTCTTCGTTCACCCATTGAATCCGAAAAGATACTTAATTCTCCAATTTGATCTTCTTCCAATTTCTAGGGTTTTATGCAAATATCCATGAGTTCAATTTATTATGATTTAATTGCTTAAATTCAATCTTATTATGTATGATTTGATTCAGTTACATGTTTTCTATTTGATTTCATATGAGCCAATGACTATGCCTATTTTATGAATATAATTATGATTATGAATTTACGAATTATGATTATGGATTTATGCATGTTTTTATGAAATTAATGCTTTATAACTAAAGGATGTTTTAAAGATAAAATGTCAATGCTTTGTGAAAGATTTTCTCACATTTGAAAGGAATCATGATTTAGATGCTTAAAAAGGAAGTGTCTTGATGAATAATTATGAAATGATGGTTTTGAAAGGAGATATTATAATATTAACTTATGATTGGATTGGTTATTTTAATTATTGCCTTTGTAAGTATTTTGATATGATTGTGATTATGCCTTTTCTCTTGGGATTTACTTAGCACCGAGCGGACTTTGAGATAGAGGCTCTCCCATTAGTAGAGGTCGGGGTCTCAAGAAGCAATCTCTTTGTCCCAAACTACGTGCCTTCATAGGATTATCTGAAATGACCAAAGCTAGTGGATCCACTTTAGAGATAATGGATAATATAGAGTTCTACCTTAGCAAGTAGTCTCTCTTTTTGATATGAGGGTTACACCAGATTCCATATTATAGCTCCCATGTCTTATTGTTGCTTAACGGTAAATATCCCACAAATAAACTATTTTATTTCAAACATTTTATGAAAGCTTCCTTTATGATTTTAAGATGCATTGGTCTTGTATATGCTTTAAGATTTGGCTTTAAACTTCATTATGTCTTTACTTGGTCTTGTACATCCATGTTTCTAACTTATTATGGTATCATGTTTATGTTTTCATGTATTCTCCCATACTTAGTACATTCACCGTACTAATGCATATTTGTGTCTACATTGTCTTATAATATAGGGTCTTATGCTCCTCCTCTCGGATGTGGTTAGATCGAGATTGCTCAGCTTGATCACTTGAGTTGGTTAGTCCTCATGATTTGAGGGCAAAGCCATGGAATACATTTATTTCTTTTATGGTCCTTTAACTTCCAAACTTGTACGTGATGTATGGGTCAAGTATCAATCACTCCTATGATATTAGAAAGTCTATGCCAGACTTAGTAGTGTTCCAAATATTTTCTTATGTACTCTGTTGGTATCTATTATGCCCTCTTATGATTTGAGACATATTTTGATTATATCTCTTAGATTGTATCTTGGCACATTGTGCTTATGTCAAGTGGCTCGTTTAGGATCTCTTCGGGTCTCATATGACTAGTCACGTCTAGGGTGTACTTTAGGTTGCAACAAACTTGGTATTCAAAGCATTAGGTTTTAGAAAGATCCTAGGATGTCTTACAAGTCGCGTTGAGTAGAGTCTTGTTCATAAGTATGAAGTGTGCCACATTTATGAATAGCAGGCTACAAGGAATTTAGGAAACTTCACTTCTTTCACTACTCTAAAGTCGTTCAACAAAGTTCACCTCTACAAAGGTTATTTTCCTAACTCTTGTCCAATACTTTTGAAGATATGCCTCATCAAAGAGCCAACGCAAGAAGGAATGTGAATGAAAATATAGAGTTCAAGGTTCCTCAAGCATTGGTTGATCCTTTGGCCAAGCAAGTGTCTCATTCCAAGTTTCGAGACATTTTCCAAGTGTTGGCTCAAGCTATGATGGCCCAAGCTAATAGAGAGGCCATTACTCTAGTGAACCCAAGTGTGGGTTCGTCGATGACAAGTGTTAGGTATTTCACTAGGATGAATCCTCAGAGTTTCATGGATCAAATTCTGATAAAGAACCCCAGGAGTTTATTCAAGAAATCCGCAAGATCATGGAGATTATGGGAGTTACACTATTGGAAAAAATGGACTCGACCGCTTATCAACTTAAGGATACTACTCAAGTGTGGTTCAACCAATGGAAAGAAGAGTGGGCAATTGAATCGAGTCCTCTTGATTGAGAGAAATTCAAAGAATCTTTTCTTGATCGTTTATTTTCCATTGAGATAATAGGAAGTGAAAGTGCTCGAGTTCATTAATTTTCATCAAGGAAACATGAATGTAAATGAGTATGCATTGAAGTTCAGACAATTTTCTAAGTATACTCCTACTATGGTTGCTGACTCTAGGGTAAGAATGAGCAATTTTGTTTTGGGTGTGTTCAAAATGGTGGTCAAAGAGTGTCTTACCTCCATGTTGATTAAGGAGATGGAAATTTCCCATTTGATGACACATTCCAACCAATAGAAGAGGAAAAGATTAAGGAAAAATCTAGAGAGTCAAAAACGGAAAGGTCTAGTGATGGTGACATTTCTCATTCTAAGTCTGATGGACATGGTCATCCTTAATTTTGGCAATAGTTCTCTGGTCAAGGTTCTTCTAATGTTCCAGCCTTAAAGTTCAACAAAGAAAGAATGTCTAACCCTAAGCCTCACGGAGGTGGTGGTAGTGGATCTTCTATTCTCGCTTTCCAAAAGTGTGGCAAGATCCACTTGAGAAAATGCTTAGCCAGAACGGATGTTTGCTATGGTTGTAGGAAGAGCGGCCATAAGGTCAGAGAGTGTCATTTTCTCGCTACTAAGGGAAGGGATGGTAGGCAAGCTTAGCCTAGTGGTTCTGGTTTGGGTGCTCCTCATGAGAATAGGTTCTATGCTCTTCAGACTCGACATGATCATGAGGGTTCTCAGGATGTTGTGACTGTTGTGTTGAATTCATCTTGATTTATATGCTTTTCTTGATCCAGGTGCTACATTGTCTTTTGTGACTCTTTATATGGATATGAGATTTGATATATGTCTTGATATTTTTTATCTACACATGTTGGTGATTCCATCTTGTCTAAATAAGTTTATAGAAATTTCCCTATTTATGTTTCTCTTAGATTTGCTCATGTTAATTTGGTAAAGCTTGATATGTTAGATTTTGATGTCATTCTTGGGATGAATTGGCTTCACTCTTGCTATGCTTCCATAAATTGTAGGACCCAATTGGTTATATTTCAGGTTCCGAACGAATCTATCTTAGAATGTAAATAGGGAAATTTAGCGCTTGAGGGTCAGTTCATATATTGCCTAAAGGCTAGGAAATGATTTCTAAAGATTGCATTTATCATATTGTTAGGATTAGGGATACAAATTTTGAAAACCCTACTCTTGAGTTAGTTTTGATTGTAAATGAGTTTCCAGAAGTGTTTTCCGATGATCTTCTAGGCATTCCTCCCAAAAGGGAAATAGATTTCGACATTGACCTACTCCTAGAAATGCAACCTATATCTATACCTCCTTATTGTGTGGCTCTACTAAAACTTAAGGAATTAAAGGATCAATTGAAAGACTTATTGGATAAGGATCTCATTAGACCGAGTATCTTACCACGGGGTTCTTCAGTGTTGTTTGTTTGAAAGAAGTATGATTCACTTCATATGTGCATTCACTATCAAAAAGGTTACTATAAATAATAAGTATCCGATTCCAACGATTAATGACTTGTTTGATCAACTCTAAGGTGCGAGTTTCTTTTCAAAGATTGACCTCTAGTTAGGTTATCATTAGTTGAAAGCAAAAGAAAGTGGCATTCTGAAAATGGATTTTCAAACTTGGTGTGGTCACTATGAGTTTTTTGTAATGTCATCTGGTCTGATTAATGCCTCGACAACTTTTATAGATCTTATGAATCGGGTTTCTAAACAATATCTTGCCATGTTCGTAATTGTGTTTATTGATGATAATTTGATTTACTCTCAGAGTGAGCATTAGCATGTTGAGCATTTAAGGATTGTGTTGCAAATTATTAAGGATTGGGAATTGTATGCTAAGTTTAGCAAATATGAATTTCGGTTGAGGTTTATTTCTTTCCTTGGCCATATTGTCTCCGGTGATGGTATTCAAGTTGATCCCAAGAAGACTAAGGCGGTTAAGAATCATCCTAGACTTTTGTTTGCTTCAGATATACAAAGTTTTTTAGGTTTGATCGATTACTACAGATGGTTTATGGAAGGGTTTTACTCTATTGCTTCACCTTTGATGATGTTGACTCAAAAAAATGTAAAATTCCTATGGTCTAAAGCTTGTGAGAAGGGGTTCCAAGAGTTAAGGGATTGACTCACTTCAACCCCTATATTGACATTACTAGAAGGATCAGATGGTTTGTGGTATATTCTGATGCTTCACGAATTGGTATTGGTTGTATCTTGATGCTTTAAGAAATGAGAAAGTCATCGCTTATGCTTTAAGAAATTGAAAGAATACGACATGAGTGTTCTTTATCATCCTGGTAAAGCAAATGTGGTGGCAAATGCTCTTAGTCGACAATCGTGGGTAGTGTTCTCATGTTAAGGAAGAGCTAGTTCATGATGTTCATAGATTAGCTCGATTGGATGTTCACTCAATTGATTCCAATGAGGGTGGTGTGCTTAATCAAAATGGTTCGAAATTGTCTCTCAGATGTGAAGACTAATAAAGATCGTGATCCAGTTATGGTTGATTTGAAGAAGTTGGTTTCTGAAAAAGCCATAGAGGCTTTCTCCCGATGGGAGAAATGTCCTTCAATACCAAGATTGATTATGTGTTCCGAATGTTGATGATTTGAAGAATCAGATTTTGATGAAAGCTCACAGTTCTCGGTATTCTATTCACCTAGGAGCCACCAAGATATACTGTGATTCGTGGGAGGTCTATTACTAGAATGGGATGAAGAGTGATATCCCAAACTTTGTGGATAAGTGTCCTAATTATCAACAAGTGAAAGCTGAGCATTAGAAATTGAGTGGTTTTGATCAAGACACTAGCATTCCTACTTGGAAGTGGAAAGATTGAATATGGATTTTATTAGGGTTTGCCTTGTACTCGTCATCAGTTTGACTCAATTTGGGTTATTTGATTCCACAAATTGGACTCATTTAGGGCTTTATTTTGATAAGAATAGTGTCCTCGAATACTTATTTTGTCTCAATATCTGATGAAAACTCTTAAGTTTCAAGTATTTGAAGTTTTATTGAAAGAATGGACACTTAGATGCAAAAAGGAACAAAAAGGCTGAAAAGAACGAGGAAGCTGAAGCCTGAGCATCGCCAAGCACACTTGGCGATTCGCCGAAGGGATTTACTCCGCCTTTTGTTCCAGTGCGCAAAGCCCTGAAGAAGAAGGATCAAAAGGCGATGAAAGGAGCAGTCGGCACTTCACCGAATATTTTTGCGAAGCAGTACTATACCACCCAATGATATAGAACATGAAGATGCTGAAGGCAAGCACGAAATGACGATGAAACAGAAGATGGGCGAGTCGCCGAGTCATTCGACGACATCGACTAACCTCGCCGAAAGATCTGCCAGCACTATTTTCCGAAGTCTATAAATACTTAACTTATTATTAATTTTAGAAGAGTCGAACATTTATTTTAATTTCCAGAATAGAATAGTACTTTTTGAGATATTTTCTTTCAAGTTTGGAGAGGGTTTTGTGGGAGACTTGAAGAGAGAAGGATTTCATCTTCCCCAAGTTGGAAGTGGGTCTTCTCCATTCTTCTTCTTTTGCTTAAATCAAGGTATAATTTCTTATACCCATTTGATTTTAGTATCATTTTAGGTGTATTTTGTTATTTCTTGATGTGTGGCTAAAAACTCCCCATTCTTGGGGTGTGATTTAGCAAATATGTGTTGATATTGTTGTTGGGTCTTGCTTGCTGATAGGTTAGATGTAGTTTAATGGTGATTTAAACTAGTGGTTGTGGTTTTATTTAATGGGTTTGTAGTTGCAAATACAAAACCACCCATGTGTTTTCGTCTTGCCCGAGAGGGAGGTCGCGAAACCAAGACCACTAGATGATGGCCTAAGGAGTGGGTTGACATGAGGTTCAGCCCGAGAGGGTGAACCCTAGTCCCATATTCTAACACTCAGCTCGAGAGTGTAGTAGGGTAAGGCGTAGGCTGATCTTCATGCGGCAAGTGGGTGTCCGAGAGGAACCCATTTGAAACGGGGTAAGTTGCCCGAGAGGGAACTTATTTCCATCTAAAGCTTAGACTAGTCACTATTATCTTGTAAATTTCCTATCGAAAGCATGTACCCAACGGTTACCTTAATTATTCTGTTCGAATAATGGTGTGCTGATTTTGTAGGTTAAAGTGAAAAAGGGGTTGAAAAATGCAAGTTGGTGAGCCAAGGAGCAAGTGGGAGAATCGCTGAACCTATTAGTGTTTCCAACTTAATCCGCCGTTGGGCCCCAAAATAAGGGATGTCATGTAAAACTCAGCGAGGTAAGTATGTGTTCGGCGTGTCGCCAGTTGATTGGCGATAAGACTAACATCGCCGAATGACCGAGAACTGAACGGTTATATAAAGGCAAAAGGTCAAATTTTTGAACATCTCACTTTCCCTCGTTTCAGACTCCTCAAAATCACACCATATGTACTTTTTCTTATATTTTTACCGTTCCATTAGTATCTTCATTGGTAATTAGTGCTTGGGGTTTGGATCTCTTTGCTGCCTAGCATTAAAAAAAGTAATTCGATCGGCATTAAAGGTTAGTCCATAAAACCCCGAATATATCTTAAAAGTTTTTACACTCATTTGCAATTGTAGTATCAGGATGACATGTGTTGGGCCTCTCTGATAGAAATAGGTTGTTATGCTATGTGTAATTCGAACTTAGTTGCCTGAAATATTTTAATAGTCGAATACCTTGTTGTTTTTGCTTTAATTTAACTGATATTGCAATGGGTGCTGCTTGATTTTCATTATATTGGTTGGGTAACACCTAGATAGCCCGCATTTATGCTAAATAACAAAAATCGCTCAATGAAGGAATGGGTGACAACATTTCTAAGGGTGATCGTAACACTTAGATAGCCCGCATTTGTGCTAAATAACAAAAATCGCTCAATGAAGGAATGGGTGACAACATTTCTAAGGGTGATCGTAGTTAAATAGCCAAATTTGGCAAAACGAAAGAAGTCTGAGTATTCCAGGGTGATGGGAAGTATGGGTCTTGTGTGAATTTCGTGTATGCATGCTTTGATTTCGTTTCAAGGGCTTGTAAGGTCAATTATAAAAAATGGGTTGAAATTAAGCATGTTAAATCAATCGGCGAATTGGGTTGAGCTCGCCAAACAATTTGGCGGTTCGCCTACTGGTCTTAGATCGCTCTTCATTAATGTCCATAGTGCTGAGAGATCTGTAACTTTTGGCGAACACATTCGTGATCGCCTAAAGTAGTCAGCGACTTGCCGATAAGACTTTAGACCACCCTTTGCATGCCCCCCTTTTACCCTCTTGCACTGTATCTTTTGGCGGACAACTTCATCATCGCTGAAATTAGTCGGTGTCTCACCAAATAAAATTTTTCTTCACTTATTTGCCTAGATTTTAAGCTAATCCCTTCGGCGAGTTCGACCTAGCTCGCTAAAGAGATTTGGCGATTCGCTGACTGATCTGCGAACCTTTTTGCTTCAGATTTTCTGTGTTTTAGTGTGATTGTTCTTCTGACTAATCACAAATTTTTGCAGTTATGGTACGCACAAACCTAAATGCATCACCTCAGAAAAAGGCATTGGGAATTACAATCAATGAAGGAGGATCACATCCTTCACAGAAAAGAAAGCAAGATCTCCCAGCGGGAGATAAAGGCAAACAAAATAGGCATATCGCTACAAAAGGGTCTGCTATTGAGCCATATTTTCCTAAGCCGGAAGATGAACAACCCTTGATTCACCGACAGAATAGGCTCAGGGATAGACCTCAATCAACACCTATCGGAGTTACATCAGCTGCAACTCCTCCGGCTACCGAATCAGTGCCAAACCCGACACCACCTCTAGTGGCACTTGCATTCCCAGTAGCTCCACCTCCACCCAGATTGCTGAACAGTTTGAAAGGCGATGATTTACCAACCATTCTAGAAGAAAATTCACTATCAGTGGAGGGTTTGGGAGGTAAGCATGCTGAGGTACTTGACATGCTCAAGTATCATGAGTTTGAGCAGTTCACTAAGCCTCGGGGCCCTTACATTCCTTCCTGGGTCTGGGAATTCTACTTAGCCTATGGGGAGTTGGTCCCAAAAAATAACAAAAAGGCTAGTGAGTTTCGACCAGTGAACTCGATTAGGATGAGAGGCAAGGAGGTCGAGTGTCACAACAAACATATTAATGTTTTACTGGGTCGACCGCTGCACTCGGTATTGCCCTACCAGGGTTTGCCTATTGTTTCGACCTTGGATGATTTGAAGGGTTGGTTAGCTCCGATGATTTCTGATATCACCCCGAGGTGGTTGGGTGCGGGAACTCTAATTGAAAAAAGGGACATGAACATAGCCTCTCGGTACTGGTTTGGCTTCATCAGCAGCACTATCATGCTATCTCATAACGAATCCATGTTGCGTCATCCTAAGGCGGGTTTTATTGGTTTTATGGCGAGGAGGCGGTTTGACCTGGGACTGTTGGTTTCACAGGAGATGGCTATGAGACCCAAACAGACAGAGACATCTCTGCCTTTTCCTGTTTTGATCACCGAGTTATGTCGGCGTGCCGGAGTGCCCCGGGACCCTGCCAGTGATATAGAAGTCACCCTGTCTTCTTCCACCGATATTCGGTGTATAGAGGCCGAGTTCACACAAGAGGAGGATGGCAGGAGGAGAGCAACCCTAGCAGATACTTCTCCAGAAGTTGATGTTGACTCATTGCCAGCAGAGGCACCTTCGTCCACCCTGGCCTATGAGCCCTCAGGTATACCAGCTCCTTCTTCTTCTTGCTCACAGGCTCCAAGTGCTTCCTCATCCTCCCAGCCTGCCAGGATCACTCAGGTAATGATCCTGAAGATGGGGCAGTTGGCCTATTTAGCTGATGTGAGAGCTACCCGACTGGAGAGGTCTATTCCAGGGATGATCGATAGGGCCATACTAGCAGCATTTACCCTATTTTAGACCTCTGTCTATGCCCTGAGTGTGAGAGTCATTGCTTGCGAAAGCAGACAGGAGGAAGCCTTTGAGGTGGCGGCTTTAAAAGTCGAGATTGCGAATTTGAGAAAGGACGTACACTACCTTAAGTCTACTGACTTCACTTCACTAACAGAGAGGGCAGATGATGAGGATGCTCATGGGACCACCGGAGATGTGCCGGGGGATGGCGCAACACATCTAGAGTCGGATGCAGAGACCGATGAGGAGTTGATATTAGTGTATGCTGAGGAGACACGGGAGAGCAGAAATGAGGGAATATTCAGAGACTTGCCAGATCTTATAGAGACGACTATGCAGCTGGTGATCCAGACATTGCCGACTGAGACGTCCACGGAAGCTCCTAGTTGATCTGGCACTGCTTTCAGTCTGAGGCTACTCTGGGCACTGATGCCCATATACAGGCTGCTCCATCAGCTACTGAGGCCCAGATAGAGAGAGAGACTGCATAGACAGGACCTTCCTTCACCCCCTCTTTGTCTTATTATATTTTCCAATTCTGATACTTTTATTTGCATTTGAGGACAACTGTTTTTATTTGTGGTTGGGTGAGACCCACCTTGTTTTGCTTGTTTCAGATATTTGTATTTTGGTGTACATTTGGGTTATCTATTTTTAATATTGTGTTTTTAAAACTGCTTTGCAATTGTTTGAGCTTGTGGCTCCATTTCTGCTTATTTTTAATTGCAAAATTACTTTGACCCTTCTTAAATTTTTTGAGTTTTTCGTACATTTTTGCCACGCTTCGTGAGTTGAATGTGGTTGTTCTTTCGCAAAAATTTGAGTCTCGGTTTCGATCAATACCGATGACTTGAATAGTGCGCTCAATTGAACGAACATGAATGTATGGCTACGGTGAGGCCAAATGAAGTTGCATAGACAATATGTGAACTCTTTACATCTCGTTGTGATTAGCCATTTATCGAATTGATTCTCTTGTAATGACCGTTGTACACTAGCGAAAGTGTGTAGTCTTGTTTGACTTAAGTGTTGATGTCTTGTGTGATTAGCTTGCTTTGAACCATGCATGAATAAACCTAGAAGTTGCCCTGTTAGTCTGATTAATTTAGAAAGGTGTCCTCTTGATATGATCTTAGGCAACTTTAAAGAGTGTGAGCCAAATTTGGCATATACCTCTTTTTTGGCCTACCCGTGAGCGTGTGAAACTCTTTTGAACACCCCTTAAGCCTTACCTTTCTTTGGAAGAACCTTGATGAACCCTAGACCTTACTTGACCCATGACCTATAATCCTCTTAATTTGTGGTTAAGTGAATAGCCAACTTAGGCCAAAAGCCTAAGTTAGGGGTGTGGTGAAAAGGAAAAGGAGAAGTCAAAAAGTGCAAGAAAAGTTCCCCTTAACCCATGGTGTTGTAGAACAACGGAAACCCTTCAATCTAAAAAATAAAAACCTGTGGAATAAATATAAAAGAAATTGGGTTTCCAAGCAATCCATGGAGGTGAATAAAAAGATGACTTAGAAGCACTAGACAAAGAATTGAAAGAGGGAAAGAAGGGAATGCCTTGAGAACACCACACCTCACGAGGATGAAAAAGTCACTGAGCCTAAATGACCATATCTTTGCACTCAGCCCCTTAATAAGCCTTGGAAAGACATTTTTGATCTTGAGTAAGCCAATTCAAAAGTCGATTGGAAAATAAGGGCAAACCTGTGGGTGAAAACATGCATTGTGTTCCTCTTTTTGAGTGTGAGCGTTGCATCTGATTCCTGATCTTAAATTGATTAACCTATAGGTGTGAATATGGAATCATTCTTTGTGTGAGGGCATTTAGATACTTTTTGTTGAGCTCGAACTTGCACAAGTAGCAAGTATAGCGAGCATAAGAATCTTTGGTAGTGGTGTGTCACAACTTGAATCTTTGAGTACACTGTTGAATTTTGCATAAGTACTTTGAGTCTTGTTGTGTATATTCATGATTTAGTCTTGTGTAGCACTATTTGAGACACCTTGTTGAATGGCTGAACTTGAGTTTGCTTGAGGACAAGCAAAAGCTTAAGTTGGCGGTGTTGATGAGTCCACAAATTGGACTCATTTAGGGTTTTATTTTGATAAGAATAGTGTCCTCGAATGCTTATTTTGTCTCAATGTCTGATGAAAACTATTAAGTTTCAGGTCTTTGAAGTTTTATTGAAAGCATGAACACTTAGACGCAAAAAGGAACAAAAGGGCTGAAAAGAACGAAGAAGCTGAAGCCTGAGCATTGCCAAGCACACTTGGCGATTCGCCGAAGGGATTCACTCCGCCATTTGTTCCAGTGCGCGAAGCCCTGAAGAAAAAGGATCAAAAGGTAATGAAATGAGCAGTCAACGCTTCGCCGGATATTTCCGCGAAGAAGTAATATACCGCCCAATGGTCAAAAATGTGAAGATTCTGAAGGCAAGCACGAAACGGCAATGAAACAGAAGAAGGGAGAGTCGCTGAGTCATTCGGCGACATCGACTAACCTTGCCGAAAGATCTGCCAGCACTGTTTTCTGAAGTCTATAAATACTAAAATTATTATTAATTTTAGAAGAGTCGAACATTTATTTTAATTTCCAGAATAGAATAGTACTTTTTGGGATATTTTCTCTCAAGTTTGGAGTGGGTTTTGTGGGAGACTTGAAGAGAGAAGAATTTCAACTTCCCCAAGTTGGAAGTGGGTCTTCTCCATTCTTCTTCCTTTGCTTAAATCAAGGTTTAATTTCTTATACCCATTTGATTTTAGTATCATTTTAGGTGTATTTTGTTATTTCTTGATGTGTGGCTAAAAACTCCCCATTCTTGGGGTGTGATTTAGCAAATATGTGTTGATATTGTTGTTGGGTCTTGCTTGCTGATAGGTTA
>JAJOOF010007915.1:0-13504 GCA_029582545.1 Solanum lignicaule | reverse complement strand
CAGCAGATTCTAAGTTAGACAATGAAACCTAACAAACAAAATAAGTTCCAAAAGCAGGATATTGGCACAATGCATTTGCAGATACAATGCTTATCAGAAGAATGCCATCAGCTAAGTAAAACCAAAACTCTAACAGAAGAACAATATATAATATCACATATCCAGAACTTCTATCAAGCAATAAGCAAATTGATAGTAGAACACTTACGTTTCAAGTAAGCGTCAAATAGATTTCCCGAAACCCCCTCAATGCTGTCATCAATGGGAAGAATGTGCACACGTTTACCATATTTGACATCAGGACATTGATGAACAGAGACAACATCACCAAGACGAACCCTAAGGTTATTTCTGACAACCTTGTTCATCCTAATCTTTGGCTCATCACATGTTTCATCAACAAGGGCAATGCAGATAGTATCTTTTCTTTTCTTTCCCTATACGACAACATACATAGTTCAGAACTCAAAATCTTATATATATATTATACACATATATGCATGTGTGTGTGTTTGTATGTGTACGCCAGCATTTCATCACCATAACATGAAGAAGCTACACCTAATATCGATTCCTCAAAGCTTGCGTCAGCTTTTCCCAAACAAGGTACGATCATTAGAACTAACAACACCCTACTCATTATTTTTTATTTTTTTGATGAACTACACCTACTCATTATTTGCAAACTAAAAACAGAATACGATGAAAAAGTTACTGATAAAATAGACCATCAAAGGGAACCAAACACTAATCACCATTCTTCATGGTTTCATTAGGCACTACAACATATTCGAGCCAGACAAATTGACACAGAACAATACAAAGCTAAGAACTTTAGGACGAACGGCCAAGACCCAGCCTTTTCAGCTTATATATCACAAAACTCATTGTCCTTATGCTTATTTCACCTGCACAACTGATTTCCAGCAAACAAGGAGCAGGGGCATTAAACTTACCCAACAACAACATACCGAGTGTAATCCAATAGGTGGGGTCTAAATAGGTGTACGCAAACCTTACCTCTACCTCACCACTCACCACAAGCACCACAAGATAGAGAGGTTGTTTTCAGAAGATCTCCTGCTCAAGTAAAGAACATGGGGCACCAAACTTACCCATATAGCTAAATACCCATGAAATCATGTACCTTACTTTTTTGCATCCTTAATCCTACACTAAGTTGAGCTATTTGTTCTGTGGCAAATTCTGAACTCATAAACTTCAAATCCCATAAACCCCTCTTCTAAACACTAATCAGTAATCACAACCCCATTACAACCCTTGTCCCATTGGTGAGCTTTAACCACCACCCCACCACAATAATCTACCAAAACTACAAAAAAAAACACATGAAATTTCAAGAACACATGAGTAAAAATCTGACCTTTATCAAGATTGTGTCACCACGGAAAAACTGGAGCTTTTCCATACTATCAGGATGAAGTGAAACAACAGAATTATCATCATTGATTGCTTCATCAACAACAAGACGATTAGGTGATTTCTTCCTCTCCAAAATTGCTGTACTAAAATCCTTCTTAGGCCCCTTCCTACAAACATCACAAAACAAAACCAAAAAAAATCAATTTTTTTTAAAGAATAATAATCAAGAATCAAAATACAACTACACCAACAATTTTTTTAACAAAAATTTGATAATGGGTACTTACGAATCAGAGGATTCAGCTTTGTTACTCATGATTTTTTTTTATAAAAAATTGAATTATTTTTTTTGCAGAGTTCAAAGAGTTTTCAGAGGTTTTGGCTATGTAAAGGGCTATTTTTAAAAGTTTATTAGTAGTTCGTTTCTTGTTAGGAAAGAAATACCTTTTTTTTTAAAATTTAAAAAAACAACATTTTTTTTCTCGTTTTTATTGTTTTTTTTTTCTTTTATATACCAACTATAATTGATGTTGATATTAATTTTTTAAAGAATTATATTTCCTTGTTTTGGTTTTATTTGGATTTCCTTTGATACGTTTTTGAGGGAATAATCAACCAATTATAGCACGCCATGTCAACATTTTGCTATCGTGGCATTCCCTTATTTGTCCATTATAAAGAAGCCGTTAATAATTTAGTTTCAATGATTTAAGTATTCGAGATCTATCTTGTGCGAGTGATTGACGGAGTGAAGCAAATAGATGTTTAATGAGTGTTAGTATGTATACTTAAATCAGTTAACTATGATAAATTAAGGTATATATTTACTATAATAAATATTTAAATTATACAACGATAGTAAGTTGAGTTAGTTCGATATGTGACTTAACGATAGTAATTATTTTCGTAGAATTTAGAAATTGTTTGCGTAAAAACAGGTCAAACAAATACTTAAAAATAATTAATAAAAACGTCAAAGCTAAGTATACCAACTTAGTTTTCTAAAAACTTACTTAATAATCTCCAAATTAGTCACCAAATTTGGTTTAATTTTGGCTTTTAATGAGATAAACAATTTTTAGCTTTAATTAAAAAAGGAATCCTAGTTGAATGACTCTTCATTAATTTATCCTATCTAAATTAATTAAGCTAATCCAAAACCTCTTTGAAAATTTGAAATTCTAGAACATTCCAGCCAATTCTAGACCCAAATTCCCAATTATTAATTTTAAATTATCATAGCAAAGTAGAAATTCAACTGTAATAAAGTGATAAATGTGTGTCTTTTCCTTCATAGAGGTTGAGTAATAAATACAACACAATAATCATAAATAAAATCTGTGATGACAGAATATACGTAAATTTTATATATATCTTTATAAGGAAAATAAGTTTTTTCCAATAAACCATCCAGTCAAAAGAGAGTCTGAGTAAATATCGAATGCAAATAATCTTTTTCTAACTCTATACTTAAAATTATTTGTCAATTATTTTATTGTTTTGGAACCTAAGTTAAGAATTTAAGGCACCTTTGCTTGTATTGCATAGCTTGGTAGATATTCCCCTACTACTCTAAAAAGAGCATTATATCTTCTTGGAATCATCAAATTATAAAGTCCACAACCACCTACTACTCTTTACCCAAGTTAGGTAACCATCAGAAAGTTCTTTTTTATTTTATTTTTAACTGAACTTAAATGTGATTTGTTTGAGATTAAGGCATAGTTACTGTCGTTGTGGTGGTGGTGTTCAAACCACTTTACACGCACCTTAGAGAGACATTTCAATAGAAGAAAACACCCACCACCACAACATATCCAATGGTATGCCATAAGTGAAGTCTAAAGAAGACAGAGTATACACAAACATTATCCCTAACTCATGGAGGTAGAGAGATTGTTTCTAAAAGACACTCAACGAGAAATACCCGACCAACTATATATTAAAAAGAAACAGAGATGAAAAGTTAAAAAGGCTTGAAACTTACATAACAAAAGGATCCATACATACACATAAACACCATTACTAACCAGTAACTACTACATTAAGGAGTCGTTTGGATTGAGGAATAAAAATAAATAGTGATGGGATAAAAAAAATAATGATGGAATAAATTTTTTGTATTTTGTTTGGTTGCCATATTTGAGATAACTTATCCCACCATTTATATCATGGTGGATAACTTGTTCCCAACCAAACGAAAAAAGTCCTTCCTTCATCCAACTTTTCGATCTTCCCATTCATTCCTGGAGTGCCCTTCTTCCACCAATTCTTCCAACATATTCTCTATAATAATAATTCTCAGATAGCACCTGAGCCATTTCCAGGTACAATGGTATATAAACAAGAAGGAAATAAAGAAACAGTTATCATTTCATTGCACAGAAGAAGGAATTGGCACCACCTTAATGCAAACGCAGGGGCGTTCCTCTGTAACCTGAAAACCTGTTAGGTTGAAATTCCTAGAAATGACATTTTTTTTTTTTTTTAAAGGCGATTGAACTGATTTGGAAGAAATGGTTTTTACCAGTATCATAAGGGCACACTAAACATCTTAATACAAATCAAGAGCTTAATAGCTCAGTCAATCTCAAACTAGTCGGGTTCGACACAACATCCATGCTGCCCTATTGTGATCCATTTCGCTTCATTACAAAATTATTTGTAACCTCTCATAGCCCGTTCCAAGACCAAATAAAGGATGAGGATTATTGACGGTCGATAAAAAATACTTAATTTATAAGATAGGGATAAAACTATATATATTTTAAAGGCGTTTGATTATTATGTCTTATTATGAAATTTGAAAAAAGAATAATTTATTTTTAAAGTGAAATAACGATATTTGAAAACTAGAGTTGTGTTTGATAAGAAATATAAATTGGAGGTGTTTTTCATTTTTTACTAGAGTAGCAATTTGGAAGGAAAAAAAAAAACACAAATGTATCAGTAGCTCTATTTCCAATAATTCATTGACATGTCATTTTGGGTTACTTTAAGGATGAAGCAAACCTTTAACCATATACTAAAAAAAGCAGTTAAAATATGTTGAGATCTATTATTTTTAAAAAAAAAAATGTAAACCCATTAAACAGATGGAGCAATTGTTTGCAACTACTAATAATTATACATTTCTATGAATAACCTCATAACATTTTCAAAATATAAAAGTAGAAGGACCTTTTTTCCATATCATCTCAAAATTTCAAAATAAACTAAACTACAGTAGTTATTGAACAAACAATTTTTACATTCAAGGGCTTGATTTATCTAAGCAAAAATTAAATTCAAAGATAAAAACACAACATTGCCAAAAGAGAGAACCATACCTACACCTAACATAGGCCAACTAAAATTCAAAAATAGCCAATTTTCAATCTTTGTAACTGAAAAATAGTCAATAGCCTAGAGTTCCAAAATGTACAAGGAAAACGTCTCGATAATATCCTGAAGTTTCACTTGTCGAATTTGAAACTCTGTAACAACGACTAACTTTCTAAAAACAAGGTCGAAAAGTGGCTAGGTAGTGCTATTTCTACAACTTAGGCCTTTTAGCCTATATGCTTACAATTAACACTAGATTTCAAATGTTCAATGGACCAGCCCGTTACCATTTTGGTGTAATGGACTAACATGCCCATTCGAAAGCCCGGCCCGTTTCCTTGCATTGACCTTTATGTTTTCCATGAATTGATGAAAATTCTTCTCAGATGATCCATCTTGTCCTAATGCATTCTCTAATGTCTTCCTCACTTCCTTCACTGCTTTTCTCAACTCTTGAGTACTATTCCCACACATAAAATGGCTAACCTTTTCGGCTACTTCCTCGTGTGTAACGCATTCTTTGTCACACAGGTTAATTCCGATCTTCCAATCATTTACAACTAGTTTTCGGTTAGTGAATTGATCAGTCAGCAAGGGAAAACAAATCAACGGTATACCACACCATATGCTTTCCAATGTCGAGTTCCATCCACAGTGAGTCAGGAATCCACCAGTCGCAGGGTGTGATATTACTTCAATCTGTCTACACCATGGCACGATCAACCCTCTCTCTTTTATACTTTCCTCGAACCCCACAGGCAGGAAATCCGTCTCATCCGAGCTAACGATATCAGGCCTTAGGACCCAAATGAAGTTCACCCCACTAAGTTGAAGCCCATGGGCTATCTCCAATAGGTCTTCTTTACTAGTGTGAGCATAGCTCCCAAATGAGACATACAAGACTGAGGAATTGGGCTTGTTGTTGAGCCATTGAGAGCAATCAGACTCAGACCATAGGCTAATACTGAATGGGGCCTTAGTGAAATTCCCAGATGGGAAAATGGGACCAATAGCATATGTGGGCTGGTTTTTGTTTAGGGCTGAGAGGGTATCAAATTCAAGTTCTTGGACTGTGTTACAAATGATGATATCAGCCTTTTTAATATCTGTAAAGGCCTTGTAGATTACCCTATGCACCACAGTCCAAATATCAGTTGCTTGGAGATAAGACATCAAGTCTCTTGGTTCAATAGCTTTAACTCCTGGTATGTAGTCTATAGTGTCCTTTCGATTATCTGAAAAATAAGAATATAATTTAATCAAATTATCTACTACTATTAAGAAAGAGTAATATCTAGAAAGAAAGAACGGATTTCACAGATAGTAGCACAAGAAAAAGACTTGCTTTTGATGCCACCATGTGCCTACCAACAACGGGATGAGTGGCAGGTTCTTGTCACTCTTTTGATGTGATGCCATTGTGGTGACACAAAAACTATCGAACAGGGACAACTTTCATCTCATCACAGACATGTGAAAGACTAGTGCATCCAAGTACAACACTAGAAATGTGATAGGACTAGTTAGTTATTTATATGGTCTTAGACTCACAATAATCTTACTATATGTTTAAGAGGAAGGAGCCTACCAGCATCAAGATGCAACTATCGAGCTGACCAGGAACATGTTCCAATTGCTCTTTCAATGTCATGCCATTGTGATGGCACGAGAACCACTAAAGAAGGGCAACTTTCATCTTAACGTTGGCGTTTGGAAGACTAGTGCATACAAGCACAGCGCAACATTAGTCATTACCATAGTGTTAGACCCCACAACAATTTTTTACATATAATGGGTTGTTGTCTGTTGAGGTACTTGTAGCACATATTGAGGCAAACAGTCCTACTCATAAGCTGAAAAGTCACATCACTAACATAAAATAATTCAAGTAGACTCACCAATCCCACTCAGGACCAATAATGAGTTAGTAAAGGAATCAATGCTAGATTCTCAATATAAGACTGATTAGCATAGCTACCTTTTAAAAAAATTCAATTAAAACTGTATGCTCCAATCCTATAGTCCAGTTTTTAAAATATTACATGTACAAACTTATTCATAAACCTTTTTTTCTAATATGATGCAGATGTGACAACCAAGTGGGGGTCAAGGCAATGTTAGATAGTCAAAGAAGGCAGCTATTCAAATAGTAAAATGAATATCTTTAGTCCACCAAAGATGCACAGGCTAGGTTTTTTTCTTTTCGATAGACTCTCACTTCAAGAAAAAGAAATCAGAAGTGCAGAAGTCATAGCACAAAAAAAAAGAGAAAAACATGACAAAGTATAACAACAACATACTGCGTAATTCCACCACACAAGAACCTACGATAGTAAATACTACTATTACTTATATGAAAGAAGAAGTTAGACAATACACAACTATCTATTAACCTTCTACCTTAATCAATATAAACACATATTATTATACATTAGTTATATACTGTATACTGGTTAGAACTTATAAAAAGATGGTAATTATGATTATTTTTTATTATAGGTTTTGTAGAGTTGTTGTGCAGTGTAACATAATTCCTTATTTTTAATTCTAAAGATATCTCCAACTCCAAGTGTGAACACCTATTTTATTATAATGTCCACATGCAATAACAGACAAAAGATCAAATTAAAGACACCACTAGACCAATTTGACTAATTAATCTCTGATAATGTGAAAACTCTTGTTACATACAAAAACTTTTTTTTGTAGGCATCTCTCAAAAAAACTAAACAAAAACATGTTTTGTTTTAATTAAGATACAAACTATTTTTAGAAAATAAGTTGTTTGTTCTGAAAATCAAATTCTAGTAGCTAGTAGTACAGTGGTATCTCAACTAACCACCATTATCACCACCAAACTTTCATTGGATCCCACAACTAAAACAGGACAAAAACAAAAAGGAAGGAGAGACCCACTGGCCTACCCAACATTTTACACCAGCTATGTTGGTACATGGTCACAATCCAATTTACAAGTGTTGGTTGTGATCAATAAAGTGAATTCAGAATCATAAGGTTTCAGATTCAAATTCCAATGAAGGCAAGAATATTAAACATTTTTTCATATATGTCTAAGCTAGTGAACAGAGTTTCCAATATGTGTTGCTAAGGAGGCAAAATATATCCTATAGAATTAGTCGAGATGTATACTAACCGAACAACATGATTATGCATTATATTTTTTTAAAAAGACTATTAGTTGGCTTTGAGACTTCACTTTCTGATTGATATTTATTCTACGGGGGCGTCGGTCACATATTATATTTTTCAAATACATACATTTATATTATAATCCTTGTGAATCCATATCAAATGGCACTTTTTTCTAAAAGGTGGTATGGATCGCCAAGAGCTATACTAAATCCATGTAAACTCTGAATTATCATTTCATTATCGAGACAAAAGTAGTCGAAATTAAGTGTTACAAAAATTGAGACGGAAAAAATAGTTATCAACTTCTATAATAAAAAAAAGCATCTTGCATTCACAGAGGGGTCAAGTAAAAGCTGAAAGGAAGTGATGTGACATAGACAACCTAGCATAATAATGCAAATATTAACAACTATTTTCTTAGCTCGAACTCGTGATCTACAGATAACTGGGAGAAAATGAAAAGGGGGCACGAACCTTGAGAAGCAAAATGTCCATTTTTCTTGAGCAATTCCATATGATAATACAGATTAAAAACCAGAGCAGGTTCCGTCCAAAACGAAACATAAACCAAATTATACTTGTCGGCAATCATCGCCGGCCATACATAAAACGTATCAGCGATCAAACACGTCACCGGCGGATCCGATTTCACCAAATCCCCAACCAATTCATCAAAATGCGCCGAAAAAACGTGCAACAAACCCTCAACAAATTGGTCATGATTCAATGACCTATCAAACCCTAAAGGAAACCCATCATTCACAGTCGCATAACGAATATCAAGCCCAGATTCACGAGCTCTAGCAAACAGATCATCTTTGTTTTTTATTTGAGAATTTTCTCTAGATTGTGAATTGGAAATCTTAGAATGGATATAATGAGTGTTTACAAAAGTGATTGTGAAACCATGTGAAGCTAATTTTATAGCTAAATACACAAAAGGGGTAATGTGACCTTGATATGGATATGGAATCATAATAGCATGAGGTTTTTGGTGATGATTCGCCATTGTTGATGATGATGAAGATGATATAATTTTTTTAATTTTTTTTTTTTTTTTGGATTTTTTCTGTAAGGAAGAATAGGTATTTGGAGAAGATGATTGACGAATTTGCGAGTTTCAAGTGGACATTTATTTGTGCTCCATAAATGAAGGGAAAAGGAGGGTAAAAGAATTGAAGGAGGGGAAAATGGGAAATTACAAAGAAAGGGAATGAATATTTGTAAAATTCTAATTTGAGTAATCAAACTAGAATAATTTATTTTAATATAGGGAAGGGCTAAATGGACCATAGTTTAAAGTCAATAGAGACTACTCAAATGTCTCTTTTTAACTTTTCATCAAGAATTATTGATGATTTTTCCTCATATTTTAAATGTGATGATATCTTTTTTTTTTCTATTGTAATTATTATTCTTGTTAAAAGTGAGATTTTTGAATTTAAAATATCAAATTTATCTAATACAAAAAAAAATGTATGGATCGTGGTGCTTAAAGGGGTTAGTTGAGCAGGAGTAAGATAGAGTACCTAGAGTTCAAGTCCAGTGACACAACTCACGTGGTCGATGTAGAAGTAAAGATTGATATGATATTCCAGTAGTCTTCAAAAGAGAGAGTTTTTAGTATCTTGGGTTAATAATCCAAAGAAATGAAGGGATTGATGATGATGTTACATATCTTATTGAAGCATGAAGGATGAAATGGAAATTCGCAAATGGTATTTGTGTGATAAGAATGTGTCGTCAGAACTTATGTCATCACGAGCCTAGATGCGAGTGTATGCACACATTTTGTCTGGTTAGTGTCAAGTTTATTTTGATAAACACTTGGTGATAGTTTAGTTAGGAAGTTAAACTCACACACTTTGAGATATTCAACTTGCAAAAGCATGATATTTCAGATGTGTTTTTCATCATTCATTCAATATAATAATAATTAATCCACCCGTTCCAATTTACATGACACCTTTCGGATTTCGAGATTCAAACAAGTTTATCTTTGATCGTAAATTTTTCATATGTCTTTTAAATATTTTGAATTGTCAATTATTGTGACTTACAATACTTTTTACGTAATTTACAAATATATAAATTCATTTTTAAAAAAATGGAAACTCCATAAGCAAATCCCCAAGCAAATTTAAACTATTTGACTATCGAAAAAACAAAAAAGTGTCACATAAATTGGCGAAATTGAGGGAGTGTATATATATATAGCTTCAAAGAATTCTCACACCTTGTGAGAGGTTGAGTTAAGTGCCCGTTTGGATGGGCTTTTAAGTTGGTCAAACTGACTTAAAAGTCAGTGTTTGACTTGTGAGAGTGTTTGACAATTATAAGAACAACTTAAAATAAGTCAAAAGTTAAAAGCAGGGTGATCCCTACTTTTTTTCTTTTAACTTAAAAGCTATTCTACTTTGACCAAGTATATTACTTTTTTACCTTTAATTCTTTTAAACAATTCCCAAATTCTTTCATGTGATCTATTCAAATTATATATTTTTAAAATTTAAAATAAGTTGCACATTTAAAATTAACTTAAATATTAAGTTATTGAAATTGAATTAAAATATAAATTAATTTTGTTTTAATTTTTCTTAGAAATAAAAACCTTAGATTAATCAACTTTTTATTATGTTAACAGTTTTAAGGGTATTTCAGACATTTTGATAAAAAAAGTGTTTAACAACTGCAACACTTTTATCTAAACACATAACTACTTATTTTTAAAAGAACAACTTTCACATATAACAAACATAAAAATCATATTTGCATGTTATAGCTATAGTTTGCATAATTGCGCTCTATAGCAAACATAAATATGTATATTTCGCTATACATATACAAAATAAAACAATTGTATAATCTGTTTCGGTATACATATACAAAAGATCAATTGTATAATCTGTGTTTGTATAAAGCGAGAAAAGAAAAAGACAAAAGAAAACTGGGCAAGGAAAGATCGTATTTGTATAATCATAAGTGTATAGGACGAAAATATATGCATTTGTATTTGTATATACAATTTTCTCTCGCTTTATACAAACACAAACACAATGTATACATTTGTGTTTGTATAAAGTGAGAGAGGCGAGTGAGAGTGGCGAGCGAGATCTAGGAGAGGGGAGAGAGGGGAATGAAAATATATGTATATATACAATTTTCTCTCGTTTTATACAAACACAAACGTATTTTATACATTTGTGGTTGTATAAAAGTGAGAGAGGCGAGGGAGACTGCCCAACGAGAACGAGAGTGGCGAGCGAGATTAACCAGTTGAGAGGCGAAATAGCAACAGTTTGCTATGGGGTACAATTAAATCAAACTATGGTTATAACATTTAATTTGAATTAATAGTTTGCTATTATATACAATTACTCTTTTTAAAATAACTTTCAGCACTTTAAAAAGTTACTTTTTAAAAGTTATTTTTTTAAGCCAATTCGAATGGGCTCTTAGTATCAATCTCCCTTTTCCTTGGACATAATTTCATCTATTTAATATTTATCTTAATGTTCTAACATGGCACATAATGATCATATATAAAGCATTAAGGGAAAACATATACAAATAGGTTTCCCATGTTAGCATTTTAAATTTTCTGATACCCTATTTGAAATTCTACAAGAAAATTAAAGGTTGTTGCACTTTAGATTCATGTTAATAATAAAGTTGTTGCATTTTATCATTAAAATAACATAATATTATATAATAAAATACATTATAAAGCAATGCTTTAGAATTGGCATCTCAGAATATGCATATGTAAACCATTAATGAAAAGGTAATCAAATCAATTTTTTTGAAGTGACCTAAAAGGATGAAATTGGTGGCTCAGAGGAAGATGGACCATATGAGGTTTGGTAAAATGGGGACATATGTTCTACATTATGATATTAATATCAAGAAAAATAGAGAACTCTAAAAAATAATTAGACGGAATGGTCTAGAGATTTTCGTACTTATTTTGATTTATCATCTCAATTCTTGTATTTGTTTGAAGTTCTATTCAGACATTTTTACTTTGATTTATCATCTCAATTCTTCTATTTGTTTGGAGTTCTATTCAAATATTTTTACTTGATCAAAATAAAACTTTTAAACTCTTCTGACAAGCTTATGGTTATTTACATAAATTAGGAGGAAAAGATTATTAAGCAATAAAAATAGTTGAAATACTAACAAGTTGAAGGATGAAAATCTTTTTTCTTATTTTCTTTTCCTATTTTTTTTTCTTCTTAACCTTTCCCTATGGGCTTCATCAGAGTATCAGTAATGTCGAGACTTGGACTGTGTGACAATGATAGTAGGAGTATGGGTTATTTTTTTAACTTTTTTTTATTTTATAAATCAATGTTTCCAACTTGCATATTTTAAGACCACCCATGTTTCTTGTTTATAGGTCATATTTAATATTTTTTTAATGTCTTGATATCGTTTGATTCGATGTAATATTTAATTTGTAGTCTAAACTCACTCATTATGATCTTATCATAGAGATGAGCTGTCGAAAGACAATTTAGATGAAGTTAGCAAGATGTAACAGTAGCTAGGTTAGGATACTAGCATTTGCCATTAAAAAAAACTAGCCAGAAAGCAGGTCAGGTATATAGAGGATGATAGTACAAGCAAACTACTAGGCGAACGAGGTCGAAGGGATCTTATGCAAAACCTTCATCGACAACCTCTCATTTGTTCGACTACTCATGAAGTTTGTTGTGTTTAGGTATATAAGAAGTCTTATCCTGAAAAAGAGTGTAAAGCAATGCTCATCTTAAAATAATATTTTGATATTTTTCTGGCTATACAATATTTCATTTATGGTAAATGAAATTTTTTAAAACTAAGTTATTTTCAACTATACAATGTACAAACACAACATTATATTTGTTTAAAAGAAATTAAAGAAGTAAAGTGTATCACATAGAGACCAAATGAATTGTACTTTTTAAGTTCCAAGACATAATGGAACCAGCTGCCTCTGTGGCAGAATATTCTCTTATATATGATCATCTCCATTGAGCATATTCCATGAATAAAAGGATTATTGAGATAGATTTAGAATGGTTCTGTTGATTCAATTGAACTCATAATATATATATAAATAAAACATGATTATATACTCATTCAAAATATACTGATTCTTGGAGTGTTTAAGTATGGATGAACTTTTTTTTCCAGAAACTAGTATTCAACTTTTTTTATGTCTAGTTAATCAAAAAATTTGAAAAATAAATTTCTTTAAAATAAGGAAAATAACCCGTGCACCGGGCCATATTCTGAACCAGGCCTCCTAAACCATCCTGGATCATCACCTTAGGAAATAGCCCAGCCAACCCAAGAACCGAAAAGCTTAAGATGCCAATTATTAGTTCTTTAGTTTCCGATATATGATCAGACATATGAATTCAAAATTTAAAGTTTATAGATTTTTATAATAAAGTTAAATTAATATAATAATAATAATAATAATAATAATTGAGTTCACACTTCACAGTTCAATATTAATCCAAGTACACAATGTAAATAAAAGTTATTGAATTCATGTGAATACAGTGTTTTAAGACTAGATCCTCTCAAGCTAAACTAATCTTCATCTTCAATTCTTCAACAAACTTATTGAAATTAACATTTGATGATCCAT